>VWZZ01000850.1:204353-224397 GCA_013399095.1 Psophia crepitans | reverse complement strand
CCCTCAGCGGCGGCTGCTGCTTGAAGGGGGAGAAGGGCGGGGACGCGGCGATTTGCATGTGGGCGTGCACATTGCGGCCAAAAACAAGCTGCGGGACCGTGCACGCCCGCCGCGGCCTCCCCCCGACNGGCCCTTCCCGAGCACCGCCGGCAGAAAGAGCAGGAACCCCGGCACCGAGTTAGTTACCTGCGGGGTCTCTGCGCCTCCACCGCCCCCAGCTCCACGCCCGCTCCGCTCCCGCGTCTTCGGGGCTCAGGCGGTGTAAGCTGGGCTCAGACGCACCCCCGGCCGCCCAGCGGCGGAGGGCGCCGGGAGCGCTGGCCTGGCAGGAATCAATCAAAACAACCAACTTCAACAGGGCCACATCACTGACGGTACAGAGAAGGCGAGCAACTGTGAAAGCTAATGCTCTAACACCCATAAATAAGGGTGAATTCAGTTGAGTCAGTTCTTTGAGAAATTGATGACCGTTCCAAAACTTTAAAAAAAATCCCCAAACCCCCTCAACTGATTTTTGAAGTTTCACAGTGCGCAGCTTGACTTGCTCCGAACACAAAATCCATAAATGATGGTGTGTTTTAGCTACCTGAGAAAGGGCCTGTGTTATTGATCTTAGCAACTAAATTCTCAGATGGCTGACGGTGTCAGAGCTCCTTGTCCTCCCAAAAGCGCTCCTTCCCTCACAACATCACCCACCACACAACCCCTTCCAAATCCTTTGCTTGGTACACGGTGTACAAAGCAGGAGCACTTAAAAACACTGTAGTGCAATGCGTGAAAATGTAGCAGTGCATTTTCCACGCATAAAACGCTCTGTGAATGAAAACAAGTAATGCACAAAAGGCAGGCAAGTCTAAATTACGGTTCCCTCTACAGACATAATGCACTGCCATTGCTCTTACACAGTGAAGTGGTTGATGTTATGTGCATGCTCCTAATGCTTTGCCTTATTATGAGCAATCTGGATGATACACGGTTACTGAGGAAACCGCATCTTCGAGCCTCCCGACTGGTATTTCTATGCTGAGCCTGCCACCATTGTGTTTCTTCGAGTGGCACAGAAATACGAATACCTGAAAGGAAACTCAAGAGAGCTCGGACTGATTGCGATCTGAAATCATATTACGCACTGGAATCTCACAGACAGCAGTAAACATTCTGATTAATAACGTAGACCCTTCTACACCGAACAAAAGCCGACATGTTCATTTCAGCAGTGACCCAAGCTCCCTCTCTGCCACCATCTCACAGAGATGCTCAACGCTAGACAAAGTGAAAAAGCTCCTGGTTTTGATCTTGGTGTCTCCAGTGCAGCTGCTACATAATTTCACTGACTTAAACAGAGTCGCTCTGGTTGTACCTTCATCTGGTTGTAAATCTCAAATAAAAATTGGGTCTTTAATGTATAAATGCAGCTGTGTGTTTCCCACCATACACTAGAGCTTTCCATTTTTACACATTTCCAAACATTTATGGAATCCTGAATTTAAATTGTAAAATAATTAATTTCAGCATGTTCAATCAGAACACAGGGAGAGAGAGGATATGTAGTTTATTATCAGCAGTGTTAGGGCTCATGCCACATAGTAAAGAGACTGAAAGAGAGTGGGGTATACAGGACAGGCTTTTCTAAAAGAATTAGTGACCTGACATCAGTTGAAACAGCAATATGTCAATAACAAAAAGCTGAAAATTGTCCGGCTACTGGTGTCTCCTTAAACCAGGTTCTTCTAAGGAAAGTGTGGAGTTTTTCAGTATCAGCAGAAGGCTGGATTTTTTAAATTCTGGAAATCGGTATCTGTGCCAACTGTTAAAGCGTTTGGACAACATTTTCCAATAAAGCAACTAATATACAGCTGTTCATCAGAATCAAATGGAGCATTTAATTTAGTTTGCTCTGTTAAAATACCTGTAGGATGGTGGGAAAGCATCTTTGTGTGCCACTGGATAGTATTTCTCCACTTCTGCATTCTCCTGGTTTCATGACCGCATCAGGTCACTGAGAGACAAGCCTAGACAAGTGGTACAAGAAGGATGACAATGAAAGGGGGACACAGTTAGATCCAGTGGCCGGGCTGAACAAAGACAAAGTCAATAGTCACACTGCGAATAGTTTCCAGGAATAACAATCTCCTCCACTGACTATACTTACGTTTGGGTGATTTGAGTCTTCAGAGTGGAGGAGCACGTGCTGCTCCTGTAGATTTCTCAGAGATACCTGTACCTCCCAAGTCGGACATCCACAGCAAACATTACGTTGGCTTCTGTCTCCTGTGGAAGGTGTGATGGGTCTTTGCAAACAAAACAGTCTCAGTCAGAGAATTCTGCTTAATTTAATTTATTGCCAAGTAACATAAAATTTCAACTATCGATTCAGATATTGAGGAAGGAAAAAGGATGACATAAGCAACTAAATGCTTAGGGAAAGACCTTTTCTCCTCCCTCCTCAAGCTCAGCTCCAGTTAGGCACCTCACCTACCCCCTACCTAGTCTTAACATCCCTTGCTTTCAATAGGTTTTACGCTCAGTACCTCCCAATTCCTTCTGTGAGGCACTGGGCAACATGTGAAGTTGGAGCCCAGTGTGTAATGGTTTCTTTCTGCTTTTCCTTGCTTCTTACTCATTTTCCTCCACCGCTCTTTGTCTCTTACTATTCCTCTCCTTCACAGTGGGTCTTCCATGGGCCGCAGTCCCTCCAGGGATGCCATGTTCTCACATGGGTCCTCCATGGGCCACAGTTCCCTCTCATGTGTACATGTTCTGGCATGAAATGTCTCCTTCCAATATTCTGTCTCTCCCTTCCCTTTGTGTCCTCCACTTCTTCCTCCTACATCTCCTCACAGGTCTCCTCCAGTGTCTCTTACTCTAGAGGCTGCTGCTCCTCCTTAAATATGTTTGAGCAGAGACGTCATGTGCCGCTCACATTAGTTGAGGATTTCGCATACAGTAGGTTGTTTCCAGTTCTTTCAAAGCTGGCTGAAAGCAGCTGTGACTGGCACAGAGGAGTTCATGGCCTCCTCCCCTGCAGCCCCCTGCTACTAAAAACCTGCTAGTTATGCTGAATACACAGGTCCCATGACATGTGCTTTCAGATTAGACCCAATCTTTCTTTTCCCAAGGCTAGTCTTCTTCAATCTATTCCCTCACTGTGATGTTCTTTTCCAAGATCGAACAAGCCGCCCACACTAGGGTCCAAGGCTGGGTGCAAGGGAAGAGCTCCAGAGCTGCCAGGGGACTGTAACTACTCCAGATACTAAGAGGTCAAAGAACATGTAAATTGCTGTTCATGGAAAAGACATTATGTAGTGGAATGAAGGGGTGGAACTGAAAATAGGAAAACACACTGTGTTCTTGTTGAGGAGGAAGTTGTTTCCTCATACTTATAACTTCTACGAGGCAAAACACACCATTGTTGAGCCTGCAAGATTGATGGCTCCTAACTTCAGGATACTGGAGAAGACTGTGGGCTTAGTCAATCACATCAAGAAATATGATTCAGTATAAACTGAAGAGGTCTAAGCCAGATTCCAGCAATAAAGCAAGCCACAGATTAATACATCTTTTGCAGTCAGCTGTTGAGATATTTCACCTGGAAATCCAAGCTCTTTTTAGCCCTGGACAACCCAGTTTGGATTAAGTTCAGGAAACAGGAATGATAGCAGATTAGTTATACTTCTATTTAGAAAATAACTTTTCAAAGAGCTTTACTCACCTCTTTTCTGTTACTTGACAGTTTTGTAGCACAGCCACAGCTTCGAGATTCCTCACTATCGTGTCTTGGGTCAACACTGAAGGTTGATCTCCATTCCATTAATCTTGCTTCACTCTCTCCCTTGATTTGCAGTATCTGAGTCAGTGGATGGTGACAGCTTTCATAACGTCTTCCTGGAAGGAGCTTCCTAACTTTTAGTATGAAATAATTGCATTGTTATTATTTTATAGCAACCTAAACTCTCACTGAGCATCCTAGCTTCAATTTGTATTTCCTAACGTAAGAGTTAGTCACTCCAGCCTGCTTCACTGCCCAGTGAGTACAAGTGACTGCATCATGCTATTTTCTGCAGCACGCCATGCTCGCTTTTCTTCCCATCCTTCTACTTAAAAGGAGAAGAAAAAAAAAAAAGACACCTAATAGGTACTTGCTTCTTCATTTTTCCACCTGGAGAGAAACAGAAGCACTAGCTAAGGTTTAATGACCTCCGCATCCTCCACTGTGCCCTGCAGTGGGAAAACCGAAGCGCTTATTCGTGGGGTGTGAAGCAGTGAATCTGAGCAGTTACTCCCCTGCCGACAAAGAACGCTGCAGGCCTGCCCCAGCGCCTGCTCTTGTCCTCTCCATCTTCCAATAAAAACGTAGGTTTCAAACCGCCTTCAGCCCTTATAAGATGCTTCTAGATATTTTGAATAAAGCATACATGTACTGAAGCTCAAATACAAGCAAGCCACAATTTAAGCAGTTATGTGTAACGTTTCTCAAAAAATGTATCTCGTGTTTAGGAAGGGTGATTTAAAAGCCAGCTCTTCTGAGGTTAGTTGCCAAATGACTGCTGTTATTTTAAGAAGAGAGCCCACTGCCACAAGCATAGCCTTGTCGTTTCTCACAAACACTTAACATTAAATATAAGCAAAATTATACCTGTAGTTATCTATATACAGCAAGGTGCTGTGAGGCTCACTGTTAACAAAATCACTACATTTCAGATGTAAAATACACATGCAGCCAAATACTTAGGTGGTAAAAATTCTCTGACTTTGCCAGGAATAAGCTGATTTTCCCAACCATGGATCTAACCTATAGTTTGAACAGCAAAGAAAATATGTAGGGTTGCCAACTAAAATACTGGAAGCTTATGTAAGGTAGCAATTTTTTTCATATATTAAGTTTCTTCCCTTCCCAGATTCTCTAGAGGTATACTTTATAACGGCATAGAGCATGTGCATATTTTTGTGTTAACATTTCAACCTTCCTCTGTGCAATTGTCTATCTTGTAAAAATTAGCCCAAATCAGAACTCCCTCAGAACCACTTCAGTGTGAATTACAAGTGCATTGCCAGGCAACCTTTACAAGGATAGACTGGCCTGCTCGAGCCAGGGGTTCTATGCAAGCAATGCGATTGGGTGGATAGCTATGCAGAATGTAAACACTCAATGCGAACAAAGCCCACGCTTCAAAAATTCTGCACTTCGTCTCCCCTGAAAAATGTTCATGCTAGTAACATCCCTCCTGCATGGAACAAGGAAGCAAAAATTCATCACAAAACAGAAGTGAAACCGAGCAGACACAGAACCTGATCACATGCAAAGAAAGCCAAATAAAAGGATGCAATGTGCTTTTAACTAGCCTCAATTTAGTTACTGAAGGACAAATCTTCATTAGTGTAAAAAAGACCAACCAGGAGGTAAGCTTTGCCAACTTAGCCCTTGAGATGCAAGTTATAATGGTCAGTTCCCAAAATTTCCTTGTGGCCAGCCAAATGCCATTTCACATCAGTTGCAGTACTCTCGTTTCTTAAACAATGATTTAAGAGAGATCAAAATCTGTCTGTTTAAAATCCGTACTGCCAACAGTTCTCATGAAATTCAATAGAACATTTGCCTGAATGAGGACTCCTACACTGGGCTTGCTACTATTGAAGCTTCAGCCATTTTCATAGCGAGCATATACTGAGTAGCTCCATTAAATCAGTGGAGATGCGCGCTTGAGAATTTGACTGCATAAGCTGGCATTGTCCCCGCTAAATTTTAACCACAGATAAAGTCAGCTGCTGATTAACAAATCTTTCGCCCGCAGTTCTAGAGCTGTAGACAACAGCATTCAGTGCAAATGTTAGTGTCAAGGGGAGCACTTTTAGGAAGTGATGTTTTTCCTTCACTAGATAAGGACACTCCGGAAGGGAAGGAAATGCACGGTCAAGTGTTCAAAACCAGCCCGTGAACCAGAAGGAAAGGGAGGAGGGGACTACTCCGTAACTGTGTGGCCTGCTTCAGTGCCAGCGTGACCAGAGGCCACAGCAGAAAGTACTCTGTCCCTCACCTCTGATCTTAAGAAAAAAGTTACACTCAGAGCAAACCATCCTCAAGCCCTGGAAGGTTTTCTTTACCTAGTCTTATGGCAATACACAAGCCAGCAAGCCCCTTCGCCTCCACCCAACCAAAGCTCTGCTTGTAGGCTCTTCAGCCTCACAGCAGCTTCCTCCTGCTCACTCTGTACCCATCAAACTTCCAGCATGGAGGTAGAACAGTACCTCAGTCCTCCTTCTGACAACATCTCCACCTCTGCGACATGGGACAATGCAGGACTCATCTGCTGTGAACTACAGCGCCCTTAAACAGAGAGTCACGCTTTTTTTTTTTTTTGTCAGAACCATTTCCTTCTCTTTTCCCATTCCCAGCCTCTACTGAGCTCATTTTTTGAGTGCCCTTGCCATCCTTGCTTTCCAGGAGGTAAGAAACACCTTTTTCACACCTCCTTTTCCATGAGTGATTTTTTCCAGAGATAGGACTGAGACTAGGTTTTGCTTTTGCTCTCTTCATACAGCTGGAGAAGCACCTTTTTGCAATCAAGCTTTAAAGGTGTCTCTTCAAATCTTGAGTTTCCCCAGACATCAAGACAAACTCACACTGCAGAATGAAGAATCTCTATTCAAACCCAGATCTTTCCAGAGCTGCTCAGAATCGCCAGCCAGCTTCCACACTTACTCACAGACACTGCAGTCAGCTCTGTAAAGTCTAACTTGTTTTCATCTCACCAGGTTGTTCAGTTTGGGGTTTGCTTTGCACTGTGCTTTTACATAAAAAAACAGGCAGCTTTTGAGTTCTGCCAGCCATTACATTTTTCACTGTTAAAATAGCTTCACTTTCTGAATGTTTCCAGCTCTTTTATCAAGGCAGCAGGTTTGACCTCTACGTTCTCTAGCTGCTTGGAAGCAGCCAGGGCTGGATTTAGGGTGTAGCCATCTTCTTCTGCAGACGCAGTCCTCTTCTTGGCTCTGAGATGAGCCAGTTCTTGCTTCTGCTCATTGTGTCTTAATCTGGAGAACAGGTATCTCCCTGTGCCTGTTAGTTAAGTCTTCAGCATCTGCAGCAAGAGAACGTTAAGTCTAACATTCTCCAATGCCCCTCCATCCATTCCTTCCACTACTGTGTGATCTCATCAGGTGGCTGGAGAGACTAAACCCGTTGCCGCAAACGCTGTCTTTAACTTGTGTCCAGTGTTGGTGCCAGAGGCTGCGTGCCACTGGTCAGGATACCAACAATCTTCCTGGGAATTCAATGGACTCACAATCTATTGCACATTTCCACAGAGGTTCCAGGAGCTAAGCTATGTCCTTTCTTATTGTTCCTGGCCAGTGCTCATCTTTATCCCCACATAGCATGGCCAAGTGTGAAATGCTGTCTCTTTATTGTCTAGCATCAAACTCACTGACTTCAGTAACCAGATCCTTCCTTTTCTTCAAAGGAGGTTTCTTCTTTCAGCTTAGAGACCTCCTTCCCACTTTGATGCTTCTGTTTCAGCACATTCCCACCTGCCCCTGTAGCAAGAACAATGCAACACTTTGGAAGCACTCTAGCTCTGGAAAAGGACAATCAACGCCCACTTCTCTGACCTCAAGTCTTTACACAACCATTCTAGCCTGCTGCACTTGCTCCTGGTCATGCTAGCCACACCTTCCATAAAAACTAAGAACTCTGAGGCTTCTTTTTCTCTTGCTAGCTGTCTCCTCCGTTTCTTAGGCCTCAGAGTATCACACATAATTGTATGGGAATTAGCTAGCTTTACTAACTCTACTACCTTAAAAGGAACAACACACTCCTGAAATTTTTTTCCCAGGTCAGGATCAGGCCTTTCCTTAGCAGTCTATAAAATATTTTCTTTTCCTTGGGAAAAAGCAACGTCTTCAGCATTAGCCCCATCAAAATTACATAGTATCTATTTGTGCTGGTTTTCCTGATAGCTGTAAAAACTTGTCCATTTTCTTGTTGCGCATCCAGAAAAGAATTTTATTACAATTGCCGTGTCCTGTGATCTCTGTCCAGGCCTCCTCCCTAAACTGCTCATCAGTGTTGACTTTCATATCTTTCTGAAGGAAGTTATGATCAGGGACACATTTCTTGACCAAGAATTCCAGGACTCCTCTTTGGTGATGTGTGTGTTAGTGAATCATTGTAGCTTACAGAAAGAAAGCTGCAGTGAAAATCATTCCTAGCAATGAGCCTAAAACTATTAGTTTCCAAAAGAGCTATATAAAGAAATGGAAGGCATGAGAAAACTGATGGGTATGCAACACTAAGAGGAGGGGATGCAGACCATACAGACAGATACAAGACAAGTTCAACTCCTATGCTATCATTAAAAGCTCTTCCAAGGTTAATTACAAGATGAACATGCATTTATACTTTTTTTCTTTCTTAAAATCAGTGAAATATAGCCTTGACAAATTCTTGCAATCCAGGTGCCAGGAACAATGTTACTTCATAAGAAGCTATGATTAAGAAAATTATATAGGAAACCTATACAATCTCATCTCTGTAAAAACATTTTTTCCGTTAGAACTTTTAGGAGTTCATGTATCACATGTTGTGCTAATCGCAGGGAATTAGGAGTTAAAATAGCTCTGTAGACCTACTTCGGTGTTCACATGCCATTTTGTAATGCGTTTAGTTATGATTGCTTTTAGAGATGAATTAGAAGGGCTTTGGGTCTCATCCATTTATGCAAGATCGTATTCCCTCTAAACACACACTGGAATGATTAACTAGGTGTTACTTCAGTAACTCAACTTCAGATCCACAGTTTCTTCACAGAGTATATTTCATGGTGAACCAGGCCCATGTGGTCATTACTCATTTTTCTTTTCCCCATTCCATCACTACTTTTCAGTCTTAAGACAAGAAACTACACGGATGCCTATTAACATACAGAAGGGATCATGTTTACAGTAGATGTTTGTCATTCACGCATTTCTTGCACAGAAGAAATTCGGTCTTCTTCAGATTCAACCTGATACTGATTTGGTTTAGTGTGTTTCTCTCAGGGACACAGAGATTCTGTGCAGTCCATCTGCACATTCGGCAGCCCCTTTACTGCATCAAGGCAAAGCAGTTCACTGACTGAAAAGTAAATTAAGATTAATTTTTCAAGATGCCCAGTGATTTTGGTCCTCAATTAAATGGGAAGTGGTTGTCTCAATTTCTTCAGAAAAGAAAGGGCTTCAGCCCCTTTAAAGAATCCACTCAAAGTGATAGGTTCAGAATTTCAATCTTGTTCTCCAAGACTGCTTTTGAAATTTTTGAATTTGGGCATGCAGGTTTAATTTTCCTAGGTTGTGTTCATTCTTAATGAAAGATCGAGTCAACCTCTCACCGACCACTACCTTCAAAGTTGCCAACAATCGCTAGAATTTCCTTGGGACGCTCTGGAATGACAGCTCTGGAGCCACAGTGTCTTACCTGTTTTCCTCTTCTAAACGTTGTGCACAATGATTAGGGTACTGTTTAAAGGTAATATTAATGATGTGTTTATACACCCTCCAGTATTCATGATAAATAAATCTCTGATGGCAGAAAGCTTATGCAAAACTCCTCCCTGTGCAATTACACTTCAGACATGTAAGCATGTACATTGCATAAATACGGTAATACTGTGCCCTGACCAGATTCCTGCATACGAGATTCATATATAGCAATGCGAGCTGTAGGGTTTACAGCTGAGAAGTCTCAAGCTGCACAGATGGAACCAAGGTTGTAGAGCTAGCTGGAAAATTCACTGAAGCTTTTCTGTCCCCAGAATTGGCCTTTAAAAACAGGAGATGGGTTTCCTAGCAAAGGAAGAATGATAAAATATCTGCTGTGCACAGAATAAAAAAAATCTTTATTTATCCTAAACTCAAGCATAAAAGTACTCCACCTTTTTCATTCTTTCTTTCCCTCGTCCCTGCTGCCACCCTTTTAATGGAAGTTACAAAAAAGAAAAAAAAAGCTGGGAAGAACTAGAAAAAAGAGCAAATAAGAAGAAAATGCCTCTGAAAAGAACAAACTTTTCAGTTTTGTATCAACCACAAATCAGAGCTTTCAGAGAATAATTATAAATGTTTTTATCAGTTCTATCTGATCAGCTTGTTTTTCATTAGCTTGTTGCATGTGGACAAATAAAAACAGCAGTGATTTGTCTGCCCCTGGTTGACACAGCGAGGAAATTAGAGATACATCAAAGTAAAGATAATAGTGTAAATCAAGATGCATTTTGACCCTGCCTGCACAAGAACAAGCTCCTTACAAAGAAAAAAAGAAATGTTCTTTCTTTCAGGGGCTTCTCTGGGTCATTTTTCAAGGAGAATTCAGCACCCTCTGAGCATTAGGCAGTTTAGCCACTGTTGCCCCAGAGCAGGTACGTCCCTGAAGGCTCCAGGTAGAATATAACCCTTCTTACATACTGCCATGCTGAAAAACTGACTGCAACCTACTGCTGAATGATGGCAAGAAGCAGGAATGCATCTTGATTTACACTGTTATCTTTACATCGATATATCTTTAATTCCCTCACTGTGTCAACCCATGGCAGTTTTTCACCCAGTACTTCGGGGAAATTTGGTCAGCTATTCTGTTAGGAAAAGTTTGTTTAGTTTATCCTACCTTGGAAAAAGATGGTGGAGAAAATTACTTCTTAAAGAATCTTCCCATCCTGTTTTTCCACGTTACTCTCCCTACAAAGGAACAGCGTAACTAGAAAACACACCTGCATACTGCTGTATCACAAACATACTCGGCAGCACACGCTGCCACAGGGGAGTTGGAGGAGTTGTCAAACCAACTACAGTGCCATGGCTGGAAGCCCTGTTCTCACAGGAAAGCATACAGTAAAAAAATACCACTATGCTGTAACTGCCTAGAGGAGGACCAGGAGTTTTGAGGCACCTTCTCCTTTCGCACGGTACCAGCCACCTTGGGAATGCCAATGTAAATCCACTGCCAGTACTGTCTCTGCTACCGGAGCTTTATGCAAGCCTATCCATTTCCAGTTTCAAAGTTTTCCAGCAGTCCAGTTTTCCAGTGGCTCCCCTACCAAGTGGAACTGATTCTGGAGACCTGAAGGGCCTGCTGCTGTTCACAGACGGTCCCCCTGTCTGATTGTTTACCTGCCACGCACAAAAAATTGTTTGCTGTACGGAAATGATCTGCTTGGCATTAGCAGGCAATAGAAGTCAATGCATCCCTTTGCCACTGATATCGCAATCTTAGAGAACACCCTCACTGACCAATTTTCTAGCATGTGTCTAAGATCTGAGAATGTGTAAGATCTGAGAATCTGCACGCCTAAATCACTTGCTGAGGAAAACTGGCGAAGATAATGAAAGAAAAAGCAAGGCTGATTTTAGGAAAAACAGCAAACTAAACTGTAGTTTTGACCTGTGTCAACACTAATACACTTTGCACTTAACTATGTACAGTAGTTATCACAACTGTGTGCAAATCTTGCACACATTTATTTTACCCATACTTTCCCGAGAATATCAAAACCGTGCCTCTTACAGCTTGTTGTTCCTGGGACTGATTTGCAGACAGTCAGTTTTTGTATTTACATCTTTCCACTCACGCTCCCTGGCGCTTCCGAGATGGAGACCGCCGACAGCTAAGCTTTGTCTTACTGCTAGTGTTCTGTGGGGTTTTGGCAGCAGCAGCACAGAGCAGATGGCAGGCCTTTCTCCTTTCTTCAAGATGCACGAAATGACTTGGAGCTGTGTACGGCCGTGAAGCAGAGACTGAACACAACAGTACCTCCAGATAATAGCACAGGAGAGAGGGGCTGCGAAGCAACGCACAGCATGACCCCACTCTTGACATTTCAACAAATCGCTGACGCTCGCCGTTGAGTCAGTTTCCTCCCTGCTGCTCTGGAGCAGAGGACTAATCGTTTTGTATCTGTGGAGACTAGCTAGCACCATAGCTGAGCTGTGCTCAGCTCCACATAAACACAACCCAAAGGAAAGCCCCCAGTCACGGACAGGACACAACCAGCCCTTACCTTTCCTACAAAATCAGTTTAAGTCCAGCTGGTAACCTGCTGGTAAACATTTCAGCCTTTCACATACATTCATGGATCCACACGGCAGTATCTTCTGCTAGCTCAGAGACTACAGTTTCATCAGCTGCAATACTACTACTGATTTATACGGAAGCATTAGAGAAGCTGGGCCTCACACGCACATATTAAAGGAAAAACCTTTCCAAACCCTTCTGTCAAACCAATCTATGCAAAAGGCTCCTGTCACATACAAATGACATCCAAATCCTGCATGCCTATAGTCAGCTGCAAGACAACATTAGAGATGGTTAAAATGGAGTCTCTCATAGCAAAGTTTGTGCTTGTCAAATACTCACAAGCTTAATTAATTACTGGCATGTTTAATGAGCGTTAAATAAATGGATGAATCCTTATCTGTTGGTGTGAATGCAACTATGCAAACGATACATGGGTGAGAATCTACTTGGTGCACACTGTTTTCTCTCTTTTCTCTTTGCTAAGACCGAACCATCTAATCCATATTTATCCTGAGGAAAAATGCAGTACAAAAGCAAGTATCAACAAGCGTCCATGCTGGACAGAATTATCTCCATGGAATGCCTAATGAGATTTAGTGTCTATGCCAGTTCAGACCTCATCCTCCCTTGTACTTTTCTCCTACTTTCTTCCCTACAAAGCAGACTTTCTTTATTTCTCCCTGTCTCTGGCCTGTACAAATGTCCCTTGCTAGTTAACAGCGGCCCCCGGAGCCGGACTCTGTGGCAGGATAAACCAGGATGCACCCAGTGCCATCAGTTAACACTACACCACTGCAGACCAGTGTGAAACCCTGGCTCATAAAAATGGAGAGTTTTCTTTTTCAAGTCAGCAAATCATCGAATTGCTGAGACATGCTGCAGATATGTCTAGTTACTGGAAGGGATTCCTCCATCTCCATAGACCATTATACTGCTAGTTCACACACAAACTGACTTAGAGCTTGTCCATGCAAGGAAGATACTTCTTTGTAAGGAAGAAAGTGAAGTTACAGCTGAGCACTGTTCTTCTGTGAGCACATTCAGTGTGCATGAAGTAAACTTCTCTTTGGTCAAGGTTTGAGCGAATACTGGCTCAGGAATGATTCCTGGAAGATTATCCAGTGCAATGCAGGCCAGCCTCGTGACACCCAGTGAAGACAAATATGCTGAATATGCATGCCAAACAGATGGTAGGTTAACTGCTGGAAGGTTAACGCCTAAACAGCTTGGGCAAAGGCTGTCACTATATCACATACACATGCACACACGAGTAAGTTGTCCTGTTAGTCAGACAGCTCTTAACAGAACTATTACATTTTCAAAGGGAAAATGAAACTTTCCTCATGTTTCATTTCCTCTTCCACGCTGTGCTGCAGAACCTCCTGGCCTTCTAACCTTCTCTTTCCTAAAGCTTACCTCAAGAGTTCTTTGCCAACCAAGCTCTTCTTACCGGTCTGGCTCTTCTCCCTCTATTTTCAGCTTAGCTGTTCTACCCATCAGTTCTCTTCTCTGTCCAATTTGACATACTATCACTTCTTCGGTACCTCTTGTCCCATCTTTTCTGACTTCACACTAAGGTAGGCAGTTAAAGCTTCCTAAAACAAAGCAAGACCTACGCTCAGTGGGAAGGTGATCATTCTAAGACATGACAGCATAGTGTAAAAATATCCCTCTTCCAGTAGTATCAGTTACAGGTTAAGTTTTTGTTCTCACCCAGAGAAACACAACAATACTAGGGCATGGATACGTTAAATTAACAGAAACTTTGGCATCACTAGTTTGGTCATGGCGTATCCATCACAAGTGAAGTGTCTAGTTCCATTCCTAGCTAAGATGCTGAGATGGTCAACTTGAAAATGATAAAAAACATTTTTAGTTACACGTTGTGGTTTAGAGAGTTGTTTTATTTCCCACCCCCCACACACACGAGGAGGGGAAACTGGGAAAGGAAACGTGTGGGTTGACATAGAAACAGATTTAATAAAGGAGTGAAAACCTTAATGTCAACACCAATACTGGTACAAAACACCGAAGGTTACACTCAGCCAGTACCAGTACAGGGGGGGCGAGCTGCGCCCTCCCAGCAGCGAGCGCTGATGCCGCACACAGCGAGCAGCGCAGCTCCGGCCAAAAGGCCACAGCCCCCGCATCCGGCAGGGCAGGGCTGGGAGCACAGAGTGGGGCTCAGGGACGGGGTGGCAGGCCAGACCCTGCAGGGACGGCAGCCACCACAGAGAGGGGGTTGTCCCAGAGAATCTCCTAATGTATAGGGAGCGTGACGTTTATGGTACGGAATACTTCTGTTGGCCAGCTCGGGTCAGAGCCCCTGGCTTTCGCCCCTCCTCGCTTTTGCACCCGGCTGTCTCAAAGCTGCTCGAGACCTTGATCACTGTGGAAACCTGCATTCCATAGCTGGCCACCAACTAAATCAAAGTGTCCTATCAACTTTGTTCTCACGGAATCAAGTGCTGCAGTCTGCTCTAAAATGCAGCTTTTCTGTGCAGAAAATTAGTTATATGATTCTGTCCCAGCAAGACCAGAACACTACATTAACCCTATTTTAGATATATACACGGGCTATTATTACTTTTTAAGTTTGGAATCATGACGACAACGGTCCAACTGCTTCAAAGACTCAGATTTCACAAACGTGAAGAGAAACTTCCAAATAACTTACAGGAAGAAATGAAAGGACATATGTCCCTTTTACTTCATCTGTGCATGCTTTTTCAAGCCTTGGGCAAGGCCACTGTTTTTGAAGGCGGAGGAGGTGCGCCTTGAGCTTGGAGCTCTAGGTCTCTGTCCCCTTCTCACAGGGATTTCATGTGCCGATGCACGGCTGCACCCACAGCGCAGCAGAGGCTGCACCATCCCAGGCAAAGTAAAAGATGTTTTGGATCCTGCTGTTCTTGGGTGGGATTTTTTGGTGCACAGCTGTTATCAAAACAGAACTAAAACCTTCTGGCAGTGAAGAATCATTCTGACAGATTGCCCTTGTAACCAAAATTACCCATATCTCTAGCCAGAAGTTAATATCCTTCTTTATAAGCAGGAATCACAAGAAAAGCATCAGTTTCCTCCTTCAGGTACGTTCAAGTGAGACGAGTTTTGCTGGCATCAAAGACCTTCACAAGATCCCTTCCTTTTTTTTTTTTTTTTTCTTTTCAGGAAAAGGATTTTGCCTTGCATTTTGCAAAGCTCTAGGTGACCCCAAGGGGGACACAATTGGGAAGGCTGCTTGTGTACTTTACTGTAACTCTTCTTAGCATGTTAGGAGCCAACTCAGAGAACTGCTTAAGTAGTAAGTCAAGAATGCCAAAAATGACTCACGATTAAGAGCATCTCTACGTTGTTGATTAAATGGGATCACAAGTGTGTGCAGTTCAGCAGTCAAACTCAGACTACTTCCACCCATCTGGATTGGGATTCACATAATTGTCATTGTTAATATTAGGCCTGGAAAAATCCATATGCTGTACCCTTCTTTTAATGGCACTGACATTAGCACATAGAACAGTCCTAGCCAAGACCAATGTCCTGCATCTGGGCGATATCAAGCACCACACTTAGGGTTTGTATGCCGTATAATGAAATAATGTAAAGGCAGGAACAATGTATACAGCCTCCTGTCCGTGACAACTGAATAGGAAAAGGAGGAAGACACACTAAACCCACAAATCTTAAAAATTAAAATGGTGTTTCTGTGGCATGGGCATTCTACCTCCATTTCAACTACCCAGTATTTCCTTTAGGAACAGCTGAACTAATACAGACCCTGGTAAGATATGATTAGCAGTGAGTGATGACTTCAGACCAGTGCCACAATGACTGCAATCAGGGAAACAAAGGGAAGGCTTGAGACTGCTCAATTCAGTCTATATTGCATTGCAGGCTCTGGGATGAATTCAAAGAACAGGGAATCAGCTATATGATTTAGGGTTTTATTCAGTTCAACACTAAAATGTCCAATTTGTATTTTTTAATGGCAATCAGAAGAATTATCAAGCCAGTATTACCTTTCCAGGGAAGAAAAATACCATGTATATTCCAGGCGTTTCTAACTCCTAGGTAGCTGCATTTATTGTCTGTGTAGCAATTAGTCTCTTCAACCAGCAGGGGTTATAAAGGCAGGTCTCAGACCCAGGCAGAGGCATTATGTTGTTGCTAACAGGCAATTACACATAAAAAACCAGCAGCACCTCTTTTACACGGAAAGAATTGTTATTTACATGGTGCCCAGAGCACGCTACAGGCTCTGAAAACATAATAACTAGCACATGATGTAAAGCAATAATCCTGCTCTTGCTGTAATAAAAATGAACACGCTTGCTTCCCTAGGTAGAGGGCTGGGCTCCACGTGTTTCAATACTGAACTGTGTTTTTAGATTACCATGCTGCAGAGATTTTTTTGTTTTCTTTCAATATTAAACCGCTCAATTCCTCACCCGTAGAACAGGAAGAGATTATTGAGTTCAGCACAGTTCTTGAAGTCAAAGGGAGTTACTTCTCCAATAGGAAGGCTTTTGTTCAGAGTACAACACTGTTTAGACACAGTGTAGATCTGTAAGCTGTAAGGAACAGTTAGTGCCAGAGAATTTAGCTTGTTCATTGTGCTCATCAGTCTGTGTTACCATCTTGGCATGAAAAAGCAAAGCTGCACAGTATTAAAGAAAGAAGTATTAAAAAGGTAGAACATTTTCATAGTCAAGCAGTCTGCTGTTATTTCAGACCTGTACCGTGCCAATCACCGTGCTGACAAACCCCAAACAGTGGCTGCGCACCATGAAAAGACATTGTTTGAAACCTCTACTCCCGCAATCAAAACCTTGTCAGTGTCTCAGCCTGCAGCACCTGTGTGTACACTGCGGGACACAGCTGAGCATTTAAGGGAAATTTGAAGGGAACTCATCTGAGAAAAATAACCAGGTTTCTTGTATACACAGAGAAACAGTCACCACTTACTTTAATCATACATTGGACACCCATCTGACAACAAAGGAACCAACAACTCGATTTTTCTTGGAGAGAAAAGCTTGTGATACAACAATTAACTCTCCCCTACTCCCTCTTCTTGATTTTTAATTCTTCATGGTATTTTGCTTTATGATTTTACCTTCAGCCTGATGCAAAAGCATTTATTATCATTATCATTTATTACACGTAATTGCCACATTTTATTGTCTGTACTACCATAATGCACAAGACTTCCAGTCAGTAATCAGGTACTGTGTAAACACCAACTACGAAGACAGTTGCTGCAGCATACAAACATTTTACACGTACATGGAGTGCTGTATAAGTCCCTTTAGTTCCATACCCAGCCTCATTTATCACACACATGATTTCATCAAATCATTTCAGAAATCTATTTATGAAATCCTAGTTATACATGGTTGAAGTCTTAACCTGGGCCTAAGGAAGCTAACGATCTTTTTGCTAATGGGGAAAAAAATCTGACCAAAATACTCCCACATTTGAGACAAGACAGTATCATTCTAGTTCCTAATTCTAAAAGGGAAGCTGAAAATGAACACTTAAAAGATCCTAACTGCTGTCTTTACCATACAGGAGGACTGTTGAGAGTGTCCCAACCTGAGATATAACTGGAGTTCCTGCCTTTGTAGGCATGAATATTCCATTAAACAAGGCTCCAACTACACTTCCAACAAAGCTGAATTGGAAATCTATGCTATTTTTAAAGACAATCCAGTTTACAATAAGATTCCAGCTCAACTGGCTTAGTTTCCAAGCTGGGGAGACGTGTCCAATCTTGTTAGAAACACCATAGAAGCATGAGCCTTCTCTCCCTGGGCAAAAATACCTGTTTCAAGAAGAGCCCTTTACAGTGTAAACCGTCCTGATTAGAGTGTAAAACCATCTTAAAATACAGCAGGACACGAACGCTGCTTGAAAATGCTGCCTATGTACCTATCTGCTTCTGAAACACAAGTGAGTCAGATGAAGAGAGACGCTCTTGCCTGAAGCATATAATTTTCTGCTGGTGCAGGCTGACATTTCTGTCTGCTACTCTTGAGTCCCCACTGAAGTCCCACACGGAGGGACAAAGGCCTGCAGAGTAAGGACAGAAGACAAGGAAGAAGGGAAAGGAAGCACAGAAAGTACAAGTACTCAGAAGAACAGAGAAGACAATCCATGGAAAGTGGAGTCTTTCGGAAGGGACTGCAATACTAGCTCTGATATGCTACTCTTCAAAAGATCGTTTTATCTAGACCCATGTTAGCTCATAAATCTGTCTTCCCAAGCATGCTGACACTCCTTTTACCTTCAAAGTATAAAACCTGTTTCTTCACTGGCATGTATGCAAGTCCACAGCTACTACAAAATTCAGGAGACAGTAAAATTGTCTGAATAAATGTAAAGATATTCCGATTGTCCCACTGGAGGAAAAAAAAACCTCACCAAACCCAAACAAAAACCAGCTTTGGTAAATTTTGTATGCGTGAGGAAGTCAGGAGATTCACTGGTATGTATAATGGGCCCCCAGACAGTTCCCTACTTAGTAAACAGTAATTGTGCAGTTTCCCTTAAAAATCTCTGAAGTGAAAGATAACAAATGCAGGTGGAAAAACTACATCAACAGGTGTGGGCAATGCAGCTGGGGGGTGGGGTGGGTTGATAACTTCAAAGGCTGTGAACGGTTTAGTTTCCTATCACCCACCCCCAACCACCATAGCAAGTTTCAGTATTTCCCCTGAATTTATTTGCGGCTTCGTACAGCACGGGGATGACCAGTAAACAACTTTAGTCAGCAAACTGGTGACAACAGAGTACTAAGAGAGAGAGAAAATCAATCACTGCTTTAGAAATGGAGAGAAGAAAGCCTGCAAGAGGACAATGGGTGGGATTGCAGCAAAAAACACCAAAAAAACCCCAACCAGAACCCCAAAAAAACCCAAACCACAAGGGGGAGGGAAAACAATGGAAGCATTTAACTCTACAGCAAATGGCAAAGCTGCTTCTAAGAGTAAAGAAACATTCTTCCCGAATTCTTTACTGCTTGATTTCACCTCGCTGTGCAGTATCGCTTAGTTTGTGTCAGTGTATGCTACAGCTCGAGCAGGAGCAAGCTGTAGGTCGAACAAAAAAAATTAAATCGTTCATCTCTTTTGTAGTTATTTAATGACAGTTAAACGGTAATTAAGTTGCTTTTATGCAATGGCACACAGAAAATAGGAACTTGTATCATGTTACAAATTCTTGCAGCATTAAATTTCGTTCATTTTTGGTCTCTCCTGGACCGACGGAGGACTGCTGGGCTGTGCTCTGAGAGCCTATCCTGCTGTTAAGATATTTAAAAAGGAAAAAGTGATTACAGTGCCAGGAAGATCTACAAACATTCCTGAAACTGAGCTAAAAAACCCCACGGATAATCCAAGTCTTCAGTTCGCAGGCCAGTTAGGGTCACCCTCACCATCCTATACAGCGGTGACCTTGAAGCACAGAACAGTGGTGCTGTAGCTACGTACAACACGGAGGGACGAACGACCACAGGGTACATCTATGGAACGAATACAAGGAGCCAGATTGATACTGGGTGAATTGTGCCGACGGAAAGTGCACGCTCAGTCCCTGCAAGCGCGAACATCAGCCCAGCGGCAGGATTCACATGTCTGGGCTCAGGAAACACAGCGACAGCATACTTATCTCTGCTCTTTTAAAAATCGCCGTGCCTGCCGCACCACTGTGGTTTTAACACTGCAGAAACACGCAGCTCCTCCAGAACTGAGTGAGCATGTCAATTTTCTCCTAGAAAAGGCTGCAGATTTATTTATTTTTTTAACTCTTTTCTCCATCATGCATTGCCAGCTCAGAAGGAATGGTTTGGTGCTGGTCTACGGGTTTCGTAAGGCTCCTCTGAGCCCTCACCCTTGATCCAGGATCACGATTCTCCTCAGAAGCAATCCTCCCCCGCCAAGATCCGTAGTGTCGCCGCGAGCTTTGCGCGCCACGGCAGACTGCTCCCGCAGCGTGCCGCCGGGCCTG
>VWZZ01000850.1:139329-203679 GCA_013399095.1 Psophia crepitans | reverse complement strand
GCGAAGGAACGGCAGAAAGGACTCGCACACAGACCCTCCCCCCAAGCGCCTCGCTCTTCTTTCCCTTTCTCTGGGGAGAGGAGCGGGGGGGGTCCCGGCTGAGCCCCCCGCCCCCAGTCGTGCCGCTGGCTGAGCGTGTTCCCAGCTGCCGGAGCGCAGCAACACACCCCCTCCCTGACACATCTCCGTCCTTCTGCAGCCCATCTGCCGCCGCCCCCGCCCGGCAGCCCTGCAGCCCGTAAACGCTGCCGAGGCCCGGAGTGTTGCCACACACCTCGCAGGCATAAATCATGCGCTTAAATTGCGTGTTGCTGCCTTTGCAAACAAACACAGAACCCAACCTTCCAGATCACCGGCTGCTGAGGTTGGCACAAGCTGCTGCTTCCTTTCATTTAGGACTTAGATTTTTGCAGACCTTTATTACTAATGGTAAGGCTGTACTTAGTCACTTTAATTTACCAGTTTAATATTGGTATTGGAACAGATTTTTCATCTCTGTGGTGACAGAGGCAAGAGGACGAATGGCTCCGCTTCAGACTTAACTTGCTTTTTATCTGCTTACGATCTCATTTAAGGAGTGTGGGTAATTCACGCCGGTACTAACCCAGACAGGTTCTGACTTTAGTATTACTCTTTGCTGCGTGTGAAAAGGAGTCATTGGCCCTCATATACATATATATGCATTTGATTTCATGCGTATATATATTTTATATATATGTATATGTGTGTATCTATATACATACGCACACACGATTATATAATTAGCATCTTAAGTGCTGGAGTTCACAGTCCTAAGCAGGTTCCCGGTGGACACTGGTTACGGACTGAAACCACTGCGAGGAGAGCGGGTCCCCGGGCCGGCTAGCGGAGGAGTGGGTGATGGGACCCAGCATCCTGCCCGGGGCAGGACAGGGGCCCAGCCGCAAAGCTGCCTGTTCTGTAAACAGCTGGGCAAGGAACCTGGAGTCACATGGGGAACCCGAGAAATCTCAAGCTCTTTTTGTACCCTTTTTTCCTCACACGCAGCATTGTAGGGAGCCTTTGTTTTGTGAAACAGGAGGAGGGTGGTTACTGTCAAGAATGGCACAGCACAGATGCTGTAACAGAGGGGGGCTTGCAGCATCTCACAATCTGTGTGGTCATCTCCTCTCCTCTGAATCTAATTCTTATAAACTGCAAATAATTCATTGCAGCTCTTTGCAAGCTTTAAATTGTACTACAGTTTACAGAGCACAAAGAGCACTGTGTTTACTATTTTTCAAGCTTTGAGTGTATGCAGAGATGTGGGATAGTGATTATTATAACTAAACAAAACTGCAGTGCCAGGAACTTTTCAGGTGCTTTGCAGCTGCACATGAGTGAAAACTTCGGTGGGCTTATTGTCTATCACCACTTCTGCCTTCTGTAAACACAAGGTGTAAGAGATCCTTGGACAGACGTCATCTCAAAACATACATTTGAATCTGAGGACATCACATGATTTAACTATCTGTCTAAAACTGCAGTAGGTGTGATGAAAGTAACAACACTGTAGATTTCTGTGTTTCAATCAGATCTATGTGAATTTCCTTCATTTTTCAAGTATCAGCTATCTGCATTTCCTCAGGACTGATATCACCTTGTTTCTTCTTTGATAAAAACTCACTGTACACTAGGCTTTTCTTTTTCCTAGACCTACTAGTCTTCTCTGCAGATGGCTCACCCCAGAAATAAGTCTTCCAGATACAAGTAGACTATGTGGCCCAGTCCTATGGAAGAAAAACGTATTTTACCTCTCAGAATATGCTGCTCTCCCACAACCCAAGCATGCCGAAACAGAACGCAACTGCCCCAGAGGACAGCATCGAAAGGCTGCAAGTATAATTCAATAGAGAAGAAAAGGTAAGTTTTGTATGAACCCTGAACGTGTGCCGGGAAGAATGTACGATTACAAAACCCTTTGTGTTTGTCCAGGCGGTTGGACAATAGGATTCCTAAAAGCATACCGTTTCTGTTTTACAGCACCCTCAGAAATGCTGGATACCTTACCGTACAATTTGAAAATAAGTTCTGGCTTGAAGTGTTTACATTCCATTTTTCTAATATTGAAGCAGCTGATGTACCACTTCAGGCCGAAGTGGTCAACGGGAGACATTTTAGCATTTTGTTTTAAGGTACTGATTTGCTGTTGGGTTTGCACAGAAGTTGGGTGGCCGCTTCTCAAATGTTCACCTTGCTTTGCTCAA
This sequence comes from Psophia crepitans, assembly GCA_013399095.1. NCBI lineage: Eukaryota > Metazoa > Chordata > Aves > Gruiformes > Psophiidae > Psophia > Psophia crepitans. Next base: position 201,454 of record VWZZ01000850.1, on the reverse strand, counting down.
TGAATACGTGGTTAAATTTTCACCAAAGTCAGTAAAAGAGGAGTTGATCTGACCCAGGTTACTGCTGAAAATCTGAGATACTAGGGACTGAGGTTTACCAGTTGGATGCCAGTACAGTAGCACCCCAACTTTACTGTTTAGGACCTGTTATCCTTGTTACGTAACAAAAGTCTGACTTGGCCTCTCCCATTAAAATCAGCCTCTCCATTAACTGTGTTTAGTTTAAGCAGAGCTTTGTTTCCATCACCTTAATCATGCCTCACTGCAGCTGCTTAAGTGTCGTGCTGCTGGTTTTGCTTTCAGACAGATTTCTTCCTGCAATGACTTCTCTCACTGTTAGAAGCTTTCCGCAAGCATTCAGACAGGGACAAAATGGAGTTCACACACATCGTCCTCACTGCTGTGAGGGGCTGATGAAACCAGCATACTTAGAGAAATACCCTCTGTTTTGAGGGTTACACATTGCCCTTGTTTCTGCCTGCTCATCATGCCTGAAACAGGACAACAGGGCAGTGTGTGTACTCAGCCACCTGAATTTTTCAAAACCTAGCTGTCCTTTTGAGCATTCTTTGTAGTGGCAGAGGCTAGACCTACTCAGTGCTCTCCTGGTGAGAAAACACTGGTGAGAATTAAGTGGTTGAAAGATGTTTGGCTTTGTTCCACATGGGCCAAAAGTTGCGGCAGAAACTGGAGAACAGGCATTTCTTTTGTGGCTCTCCCAAGTTCATTCATACCCCCAACTCCCCCTTCTTTAGCACATTTGTGGGAGAACAGAAAACCAGTCCATCCTGGATAGTCCTTCTGTCAGACTGGAGAAACCCCACAGGCTCAGAGAGTGGAACAGTGAGTGTGCCAGTGCTTCTAAGGAACAGAAGCTGGTATGTCTGTGTCCAGTGTTCTGCACACACCCTGCGCTAGCCCACCCAGCCTCACATCCACCTTAAAGAACCTAAAGGCCAGTGTTTTCAGACAGATCAGCTGACTTTGGGCCTTTTCAAATAGGACCAAAGTTGAGGCAGCCACAGGATAATTTGCAATGGTTTTGAGCTTCAGTGGTTCCCTCCTTCAGGAGATCTGTACATTAGACTTAAAGCCTGCTCGCTTTGGTATCTGAGGGTAAACTCTTGAATCAAAACTCTGGATTCACTGGGCGTTATTTTATGAGCTTTTTACTAGACCCACGGTGGGCTGTCCACAGTTGTTGCAAGAGCATGTATGTGGCTGAGAGGCCGCTAGTTCTTCCTGTTTTCTAGCCACATAGGCAAAGATCATCTGCCCCATTTGACACATCAAACCTCTAGTTCCGTTCCCTTCAGCAGGTCCTAATCCTGCCTCATGCTTTTTCACAGGCTCCCAGTGCCTTCAGTCCAAAGGCGTGTGTCTGAGCCTCAGAACCGAAGAAATCTTCCAGGTCTCACGCACTGCTCGGGAAGCAGCCCTTCCTGCCTCTTCCCTCCCAACAGTCAGTTCCTCCTGACAGCTGCAAGCAGCCTTTCGTAGCACCCAGCTAATTAGGCCTCCCAGGTACAGGGGGTCACAGACTGCCTGAGTACCCCTGAGAGCTTTTCTTCCTCTCCCAACCTGCTCTTCCACCGTGCTTGCAAGTCCGTCATACCACAGGATTTTATTTGCATGAAGGCCTCTTTTGCCAAGTTTTGGCATTTGGAAGGCCCCTGGGAATGACCTACACCCATGTGCCTGTCCTTCACACTGTCAAGTGAACTAGGCAGTCACAGGAGAATATTTGGAAAAGAATGAGAACGGAAGGTGAGCAAGTGTGCAAGAGAATGCTGAATGTAATCAGGTCTCAGCTTCTTATCTGGAAGCTTAAAAGTGCAAGACTTAAGGCCTAGATCCTCATTCCCTGTTGAGCTCTGCTCACTGCATCATGAGAAGACAAGGGAAGCGGAGGAGAGAGGGTGCAGCTCTTTTCATGTAACCCCAACTATGCAGCTGCCCCCTACTCCGTGGGGATTGAGCTGCATGGGAAATCTGGCAATTTCATTTCTCTGGAGCTTTTTAGTGCTGAGCTGTTACACAGATCTGTCCTACATAATGTAAATGTATTCTGCAACACAGCACATTATTCTTGATGAAGTCATATGGATGCTAGGCTGAAAATTTGTCTCTAATTTACTCTGCGCACACAGCCTGCTTTCAACCGTAAGGTGAATGACTTCTTGTAACCTCAGATTGGTTTCAACACCAAGTGATTAAGCCATGACATCTAGACAAAGTAAATGAAGGAAGTGGTTTCACAGAACAGGCTGACACAAGACAGGGACAGAACTAATTCTGTAGCAAAAATGATGTGACTCATGCATCTGGTACGTGTGCTTTGGTTAAGTTCCTGCAGACAGTATCTCTTGTACATATAGCAAACATAAGGAAGGGGCTATAATCTCACATCGAACAATACTGCTATAGGAGCATCCACCTTCAAACATTTCTCCCCCTCAACCTACCAGATGGAACTGAACATCACTCTTGCCTTAGGGAAACTAAACCCCTCCCCTCTACCTCTGCTTTCTCACAGAATCTCCCTTTTATTCAGGGAGCTGTATCTCCGAAGTCGTGAAAAGTTTGCAGTGGCTCAGCAGGCCAACACATTTCTTTAATGGTCACGTGTCATATCCTGGAACTTAGATGGATTCCTTGCCTTTCATGTTTTTAAAATATGTGAACCAGATTCCAAAACCACATGTCGGTCAGCTGTGCAGACCGGACTTAACCATCATTAGTTTTCAGGTTTTAACACACAGCCCAGTGAACCGCTGACAAAAATAGATAGATCGATCGATTGGTCGATCAGTCCATTCTGGAGAGCTGCAAAACTGCAATCTTGTTTTGTTATGAATAGGTGGAGTCTGAATGATAGAAATAGATGGAGTCTGGTGAGCACCTTCATTTTCTTGAGCCCATACTTGCAGAGACAATCACCCCGTTGCAAGTGAGTTCAGTGCAGAAAGCTTACGATGCCCAGTGACTACCTGTCTCTAGGAGGCATCTGCCTTTTTTTTTTTTTCTCTTCAGATGTACAATGTTTCCAGTCCTACATCTGCAGGTACACCAACCAGGGTACTTGATAGGGAGGAGACGGGAATGCCAAGCGACCAAACTAAAGTGGATGGCAGTGGAGACAGTAAGAAAAATGTCTCTGTTGCCCTGACTTTGCTTCTCCCGGATACCTGCTCACTTCAGCATCAACCAGGAAACACGAAAAGGAAGCAAGTCTCTACCTTTTCCCTGAAGTATTTGTACCATAATTACAGCTGCTCTGTTAGATTATCTTCAGCTCCTATCAGAAGGTCCTGTCAGACAGTCACAAAATGTGTAATATTAAGGATCACTGCACACTGGGAATTCACCAGTTCCCTGACCTTCACATACCTGCTGCATTAGCAGCAGCTGTACCCACACTGCTCCTTATTGACCTAACATGCAAATATCTGCTCTGCTGGAACTGCTCCTCACATTTCCCAGATCTTTCCAAGATCTTCCCAGAAGACTCAGAGCTCTCACTTTCACTGAGAGTGCTTAATCTTACTGAAATGGCTTAGCCTTTCCTGATGCTTTCTTCGCAGAACCCTCAAATGCTAGCTGCTTTTAAATAAACTGCCGTGGAGCTACTATGGGTTCTGGCTGTAGCCAATGCTGGCCGTCTGTTCCACAAGATGCGCACCACCCTCACGTACTCGGGCTACTTCTCTTTACTAACTCACATACCTTCTATTCTCAAGTATGCTCTGCTCTTCTGTTAAAACACTTCCTCTATTTCAACCTAGAAGTGGCTGCATTTTGCTGGGCGATAAAGCAGCATGCTGCATTTGGGCAATGATTCTGAACTGAAGTAACCCTGACGGAGGACTTGTTCATTATTACAAGTGCTGGAAGAGGCCACACGGCAGAACCAGATCCTCCTGCCTTGAGTCACAGAAATAGGGAAATGCAAAATTCTGTTTTCAGCATTAGACAACCAAAAAAAGGCATCTGGTTTGCAAGGTAATATTGCTAGAGGGTGCACGGGACAGGTGGGTTCTGAAACATGCCGGCATCATTTTGGAACCAGGCCCGAGTTGTTATACGCAAATACGAGGAATTTGCCTGGGGTGGAAGGGACCAATTTTAAAAGCTATTGCAGTGTTACAGAAAATCTCACCAAGAGCTTATTGGTCTCTTCAGTCTCCTAAACACTCTGCACATTCACCCAGAGGCACACATGGTTCTCCAGCCCAGGTATGGAGATACTCTGGCGAGTGTGTTCCTGTAATTCTCCCTAGTGTATTAGCAGGATCGTCTCATGATGCCCATCTTGAGAGTGCTTTCAGCAAACTGCGATGGGACCATTCACATTTTGCAGTGCGTGAACCAACAGGACTTTACTGACACCATCACTCATAGGTTTTCATCTGCCTCTTAAAGGCTGTGAGAATCTTAAAGGCTCTCATCTACAATGAAATCCAAAACTACTTTAGTAGCCCAGGGCTTCTGAAGTGCCTCCTTTGCAGTAGCAACACAGCAGGCAGCATGGAAACAGAGGGGGACGTGGTGGGGGTTGGTGGGTGGTGTTAAATCTCTCTGTTTGCCTGATTTCACCTCAGGGAAGATTTTACCCCTAAATTTACTGACATTTTCTAATAGGAACCCTGATGCGGTCAGAGACTTCCCAAATCAAGGTAACAGCTGTTTCCTTTAGAGTTTTTTTCTTACTGTGTGATTTTCCAAACAAACCAGAAGGACAGCCTTTTGAAATCCAAACAGGATTCTTGGAGAGAACTGTTTGGAGAAGGCTTTCCTGGGCAGACTGACTCCAAAGGCTGAGGGCACCTTGCAGGGTGCCCTGCAGCCAGCTGGCTGATCCTCCTTTAGAAACTAAATGCTGTTTTCTCCATGAAGTGCAGGAGCGTCACAGCCACAGGCATCGTCTCGTATATATTTTGAGTTTGAGGCTAAACTTCAAAGACTCTGAACTCCCAATGGAAAGAGGAGTTGAATCCAAACAGCCAAGGCACACTGTCTCCAGAAGAGGATGACTGGTTCTACTTGCTAGACTCATGTGGCATCACACTCATTTGACCCATATCCTTGCCTTTACCTCAGCCACTCTCCTCCAGGGTTCCAAACCTCCTTGCTTTGAATAGTGCCATCAGACTTCTCTGCCACAAAGACAATGCCAGTTTTCTGGACAGCTGAGTGCTTTCAGAGCCAGGGCCTTCACAAAGCTGGTGAGTGGTGGAACGTTAAGGGTCATAAAGCTTTGCACATCAATGAAGGGTGTGTGGCAATGGCATGTTGTTGCAACATGGCTATGAAGGACTCCCCTGTGTCTTTTGGCTTGTTACTGCAGTTGCACTGATACATCTGGCCATTGTTGCTGGTTTTGAAAATGAAATGAGCAATTGAATCAGTGGTAGGGAATCATGAGGCTGGGACAAGGAGAATGTGCAAACACCTCTTCTGCTGCTCTGATGCTTCAACGAGTAATTAGTTTCTTTTTATTCCAAACAAAAACTCAAAAAAACCTGCTGGAAAATATAATGGGGCTGCAGCCCGTCAGTACTTTTCTATTTCACATATATGCATTCTGTGATTACCTGCACACACCGTAACCTTCTTTTCTCCAACATAATCCTTCACAGCTGCCAGCACAGAAGCATGCCAAAACAGGGCCAGGGCCTCTGGCTGCGTATCAAGGTGGGAAGAAAAACAGCCACTTAACCATAAACTCCAGAGTTGCCATGAGCAACGAGTTCACATGAATTCGTGTTTTTCTTCTCTTCGCCTCCATTGTGTGCTTGGCTTATTTCACAGCTCTCAAGCATATAAATAGGTTTGCCCTACACACAGGTGCGTCTTGGAATGTCTATGGATACTAAATAAAAAAATAGATTATGATAATTTCTGGATACTAAATAAAAAAAAATAGGTTATGATCATTTCATTCTCCTGAATAAATGAGTCATTCCCCTAAAGCAAATTCCTGTCACTCTTTATGACCAGTTGCATTTAGCTAAATGTAATCCCTTCTACAGCACTCATCACAGGCATACCATTATTCAAGGAGTTCTGTTAAAAAATTCTCCATCTGCCAACGTCAGCATCACTGACCTGATGTACGTTTATCATGGCTCATTAAGCATACATTAAGGACATGTGTGGGTGTGGTCAAGTTTAGTCTTGGAACAGGTTCTGCTTCAATAGGTTTGAATGTTACCTCCCATTGGGATCATCTAAGTAGCTTTTATTTGCAAGGGAAAGTAACACCTTAGGCTTTTCAGGAAGTTTTATTATCTTTCACATTTTGCCCTTCACTTCATCTGTTTCATTCTCCTCCTTCCAGTTATAAACGTGTTTCCACTGAGGCCGCAATTTCTGGTATCAACCAGAGGGAGCACTAGACAACAACCCATGATAGCTACTGCAGTGTACCAGTGGTGCTTCCTTAACGAAGAATAGGCTCATGAACTCAGCTTCTGCACATTTTCTGGCATTAACCTTCAGAAGCAATTTTCATCTACCAAGGTTTTATCCACAATCTCCTGAATACCTGGGGCACGGGTGGCATGAATTCCAATGATTAATTTGACAAATACTCGAATTATACTTTCATGTCCACTGGAGTCACGTGTTTTGTTCTTCACTGGAGAGCTTCTGTAACTAAGCAACAAGAACACTTGTCTCAGATCTTACATCTGAGACCAAAACATGATTTTGGCTAGCACAGATTTGTGCTTATGGTACAGTAACAGAATTCTGATTATGCACACACATAGATCATCAAAGTAAGTTTATCCATGTCTATTGGGAGTAAGCAGGCCCACTAGTATTCTATGGGAACAGTCTGGACGACTTGTATGATCAAGCTTTTAATTTTCCATTGTTGGAATAAGCGAATCATAGATTTTGCAAGTACTGATGCTACAAAAATCCAATTGTGAAAACGTTTCTGGGGAGTCATTAAAAAAAAAGCTGTGAATGTGTTGAAAATTAGTTTTTCTTAGACTTTCAAGATACATTTTTGGAGTTCTTCTTTGCCCTGGCTATTCATTCAGCTCTGGTATTTCAGGATGGAAGACTTAGGAACATGGGGGCTCAGTAAGGTAAATGAATACACAGAGCACAGAACTGCATGTCTCAAGAGCCCGAAGGTATCTTTCCTCACACATATCTTTGCTATCCAACTCATCCCCTCTTAGCAGGACAAGGGGTATCTTACTATTCTGTACAGCAGCTGGCACTGTGACAGCTTGATATAACGGGCCTCTAGGCCCTACAGGAATATATGTAATTGTACAGACAGTTACTTCCCAAGTTCTGTAGAAATGCTTTTATTATTGCTTTTGATCAGCATCAGACTGGAAACAGCATAAAGACCAACTTTTTTTAGATGTTCCACAGAAACAGATGCCATTAAAATAGACCACATGTATTAAAAGCCTCTCTCTATTACCAGTAACCCATAAAAGAAAGTGATACTCACTCTCCTTCTAGCTGTGTATAAATAGGTTTTATGAAAAATAATAAATGGAATGTTTAGGATGAGAGACATATTTTCTTTTTATTTTATTTCTCATGCAGTGTTTTAACCACACAACAAACATCAATTTTAATGGAAATCAAAAGCACCAAGTCCCTGTGTGATGCTTCAAAAACTCATGCAAAAACATGTTGTACTGGGGAAAAAAGAATTCAGAATTTACCGGCATCTAAATGGAGAACTGACGAAACTCCAGTAGGTAGATCCAGTGCCCCAGAGAAGCATACAGGTATGTATTTACACTCTGATTTGTACCTTACGTGTCACAGAAAGTCCTCCTGCATAACGCTTTATAGGGAAAAAAAGCTATAGTGGAAATCAGGCAGAGTCCTATCAGGGTGCACATTGCTATAATTTTGAACCAATGTAAAATTACCTCCTCTGTTGCCACAGTAAGCAATTCAAAGTTGCATTTTTCAGCCATCAATAGACTAAAGATCATCTCCCTGTATCTAAGAAGCTTATTTTGGAGTTCGGTGCACAGGGAGACTCTCTACGGCTTTTCCTTGCCACATGGTTGGAGTCACCAACAGGTAACTCCAGGCAGGATGTGGTTCAGTTCTGCTCAACAGCCAGGCTTAAGCCATGCTATGCTTAAAATCCTGTGTGAAAAAAGTAAATACACTGTATATGTAAAGATAAGGATTTGTGAATAGTATAAATGAAATCTTAATAGTCTAATCAAAGAATTATTATCAGTCCAGAGATAATTATTACAAAAAAAAAAAAAAAGGAATGTTGCTATAAAGAGAAAAGTCTCAATAATATAGCTTAAAATGTTAAACACACAGCTCTTAGTTTCTGTCATTTTTCCTGGTGTTACGCTCGCTCTCTACTGCTTCTCTGGATCCTAATGTTGATTGTTTCCACGTAGTTGGAGGATAGAGTGAATCATCAGTATCCAAATTGCTTTGCCAGGAAGCATACGATGTTGATTTCTCCTTCCTACGCTCCTTCCATTTTGTTTCCACATACATGTTTTCTATTATGCTTTCACACCTTGCTCTTTCTTTACTGGTCTGCAACTCCGTATTATATCTGAGTTTACTATACATTACTTGTTTTATATTTGTGCAATGTTTGCACTTTTTTTCGCTTTGCTACTCCTTCACAGAGGTTTGCCCAGCTCCACATCTGCATTTCTTTAACTGGTCACTGGTGAGCTGGGACCTTCAGAACCAGCCCATGCCCCAGTTCTTGTAAATCTGTGCCCACACCCCTCCACACTGCATCCTGTGTAGTTCCTTCTCAAGGCCTCTGCTATCATACCAGGCCTGCAATTCCTCTACACAACATCACTATGTTAAAGTTACATCTTGCTTTGCACAGAACAACTATTTGTTACTGCTACCAATACCAAAACTATGGCTGTACCATACAATAATAGGCAAAACTAAAAGAAGATCTCGCCACATGCTCATTAGAAAATTGCTGTTAGAGCTAAACAGAGTGAAAGCAAAACTGCAGTGAGGTCAAGAAAATTTCCAGCAAAGCAAACCTGACAAGTTTCAGTCCTGAGGTCTTGCAAACTCCATACAAAACCTGCAGCGTGTTACTAGCAGTGGCACTACTGCATTACAACGGTACAAGGCCACAAAACCCGCCTCAGCTGTGCAGTGGGGCTCACTCGCAAGACCACTCTATCCACTCAGAATGTATTAGGAAAAGCATTCCCAGTCACTTACAGAAAATAAAAGCAATTTCTTTAACATGCAAAGTTATCTGCCAGCATTGATTATATTTCAAAGACGGTACAGCCCCTGTGAAAGGAAGAATTTGAAGACCTTCCGGTAAGAGTCATTCCACCCCTACCACCAGAGCAAACAGGACACTTGCAGTGAGTCCCAAGCCCTGGACCAAGGTCATCTGCAGGAGTACTGTGTGTCAGACATGTATTAGAATAACACCCAGACCACCACAGAGTTTTCCACTAAATTACTTGACCAGCTCTGTTAAGAGAATATCACGTAATGACAGAAACATGCAATTATCTTTAACCACTTGATTTGCTCATTTTACTAAGATCAGTAAAATTAACTCAGTATTCATTTTGTGTCTACCTGTCAAAGCTAAATGATTCTGCAAGTGATCCATGAGATAATGGTGGCTACTAAATTAAAAAATAAAATAGAAACTTCCCCCTCCCTATATATACATATTGTATTATACTATACTATACTATACTATACATACTATATTTGGGTCTTCTTATTCTCTTACAAGTAAATCCAAGTTTTCAGCCTGTCTCAAACTCTTCACAGGGATGAATCTGGCTTTACGAGAGCCATTTTTGGTAAAACCCGTAAGTTTAATCATTTCTACACATGCCATTTTAAAAGTTGAGTTAATTTTACTTTGATTACTTGATAAGGAAGAGAAAACCTGGGTCCCCTCTCCCCATAAAGGCTTTAAGCAAGAGGTGACCAACCTAACTCCTTCAACAAGTTGCACAGTCTGGGTGCAGTTGTTGTGCCACAGATAGTAATGTTTTGTACAGGTGGGAACTGCTGGGTAATCCAGGGCCCCACGTGAAGGATCAAATGAGCCAAGAACGTTCTCAGAGTGTCTTTGCTTGCCTTGAGGTCCATAAGCTAGCGCATTCTAACTCCATTTAGAACGGCATAATCGGGCACTGGTGACCAACCAGTGATCCGTCTCCTGCCTGTGAACAACCCAGGGAAACCTTGCCTCCTTGATCCTCCATGGTGTCTGGTGTGTTGCTTCTGGTTCTTGGCCACATGAAGACTGGTACGTGTCTCATGTCACCAGAAGGCTGGGTTACCTTGCTTTCAACCTTACATTAATGTGAGAAATTGCAGTATTTTTCTAACTATAAATCAACCCCTGGGAAGGTCTGTTCATCCCACAACTGTTCCCTTGTTTCCTCTTTCCATAAAAATATATGGAATAACTCTCTGGTGGTACACTGAATTACTCCACTCCCTAGTCCATTGCTTGTCTTGGTTCTCTGACATCTCCATTAAATACATGTTAGTTTATGTAGTCCCTTGGGGTTTGGGTTTTTTTTGTTTGTTTGTTTTGTTGGTTTGGTTTGTGGGTGTTTTTGTTTGTTTTGGTGGGGAGCTTTGTTTGTTTGGGAGTGGGGGGTGTTTTTTTGGGTTTTGGGGGCTTTTTCACCCCTGAGATAGCAAACTAATTATATAAGACCTACATATAATTTTGGAGGTAGCTCACTCTGGTCAAAAAACAGCCTGGATAAGACAGCATCAGGTCGACCATATATAATCCTCCAATGGTAACTCAGATTTTGCACCTTCAAATCACCTTTGCATGCTCTCATGCTATAGCCTAGGGCATGCAACATACAATTTCAGTTTCATGCTACAAACATTATGCAGCCAAGCCATGAAAACGCTGACTACCATAGAAACCAGTGTCTACCTTATGGCCACAAGGCATCACTACCCCATATGCTCATGCAGTGTATATGTGACCACCTTGGTCTAGAGACCCCAGACACAACTCTACATCACTTGAGCAGAAGGCCAGGAGCTAGATGTAGTTAGCCAGGGTATACTGCCACCACCTCTTCCCATTATCAACTGACTTGACACTTCATCAAGCTTATCTTAGTACTGAACTTGAGTAGTGACCTCAAATGCTTTTGTAATAAAGTCAGTGGAAGACTAAGCTGTGCATTGCGCTGTAGCATCTGCTTGAGGAGGAAGTGAAAGTCTCAGAGCACTTCAACTGTATCCTGGATAAGACAATATCAGGTCTCACCACAGTGCTATGCAGGGAAAGAGAAAGGGAACTTGGTCCTTAGTTTCGCACTGGGACTTGTTAGCTCCAGCAAAGTGAAAAAAGTAAGACTGAAAAGACATTTCTTATTAGTAACTTTTTTCTTGGTGTGGTATGTCCACACTTATCGAGGTGGTAAATACTGAGATGCAGACCACAGCTGCTGCTGTCAAGGGTTTTATGCATATATTTTCCTGGTCCTATTAGCTTTAGCTCGGTGTAGAATGATTTTAGAGGTATTGGTCTGGTCAGAAGATGGTGTATTCCAGTGACAAGTAAGTAAAATGTACCTGGTGATTTGCCATTGTGCCGTAATTTTCAGATCAGAAATTTGAAGGTCTCTAAGTCTGTGTGTTAACAGAAGAACATACGGATGGTTGCACTGCTCAGATCAGAGCTCTGTTTCTCTCAGTGTCCAGAAGACAGAGAGACATCCAAGGAAGAATATAAGGATTCTTTCAAATCTGTGGAAACTTCAGTGATAAAATACGATTTCCTGGGAGAAGAAGAACACATTATTCTCTCTAGATCAAACAAATTTGATCAAAGCACCAAGAAAAAAAATATAATTGTGATCTGTGATTTATTTTTACTTTTTAAAAAGGATTATTTATGAAGCAGCGATTAGCAATACCAGCTGAGATACACCCAGCAACACTGCAGCTATTGATATGCTATTGATGTGTTCTTTGTTTCTGAGATTTTCAGTTATATTTGGTTACTAAGCTGCAAGGCCTTCTCCATCAGAAGAGTTGGAAATATCTTCAGAAAAAACTAAGAGTGAAAACTGTGATTGCCAGTCAAAAGAATCCTATTCTCCCTTTGATGACAACATATAATCTAGATCTCCTACAGTGTTTTTCATCTACGTATCTCACAGCATTTTATAAAAAACCGTAAATGTTGTCTTCATTTTATAAAAAAAGATGCTTGAATGTGGACAGAATTGTTCAAGGACACACTGAAACGTACTGGCAGAGGCAGGAACTGAACTTGTCTCTCCTAAGTCAGGGAAAACAAATAGTGAGCTTTTTATTGACAATCACACCAAAAACTGGGGAAATAATCATTCTGGTTCAACCCAAATCAAAAGACGTGTTGATAAGTTATCAAAGTAGTGCTGAAATGCAAAGTACAAGTTACAACATTTCCCGTTGTTTTTCTAGCCAAAACGTTTCCTTGAACTCAACCGAGATTTGGAACCATTTTCTATTTTCTACTTGGTGATTGTAATTATTTTTGCGAGCACAATGTAAGAGCTCCAGTTCAGAGTGTTACTTGGCAACAGATATCCCCAACACAGTATAAGTGTAACATCACAGAGATCGATGCTAAAAGAGAAGACTGGACTGCAATCTCCTTCAATCAGTAAAAAATGCTATATATTAAAATAACCTGACAAATAACATGATAAACAAAGCATTGTTTTCTTTTGCCTAGAATAGTTACTGCGCTACAAAGAGACAGTTGTCTGGGTCTTCCCTCTGTGCAACTTTTCTGAAAAGGGCAGAAGAAGAAAGGTGTCAAAAGAGCAGAATGCATTCAAAGATGTTGTCTAAAGGAACTACAAAGAAAACTGCACCAGTACAAGACATGTGAGATGTCAACAACAATCTGACTCTGTCACATATTAACTTCTAGGTACGGCTACAATTGTGAGATATATCAGACCAATGTCCACTGATCCACTATCTTGTCTCAGGCGGTAGCCAAAGACAAGCATTTGGAAAAAATATACAAGAATAGGACAATCATATAGAAATATTTTTGCTGATATACTGCCATTTTTCAGTGGTTTTAGGAAGAAACTGCATCCTCACCTTTGTGTTTATTAGCCCACAATGGACTTCATTAATTCATCTAATGAAATTTAAACAAATTACCATCAGTACTCAGTGGTGATGTAGAGTGACCATGATGTGCAACATAAAAGCACACACTGCACTGGCAAATACTCATGGAAAAAGGCTAACACTATTATAATGCCATTTAAATTTGGACCTGGTGCTATACATACCTTTACAAATAAAGTCATCACTGATTTTGCTGAAAATGTTCCAAAACTGAGTTTTAGCTGGTTGTTCTTGTTTTCAAAACAACTCACAGCAACACAGTGACCTACCTTTGTGACCTATGTTTTCAGTAACACGTGAAGAGTATTGGGAGAGCATTGTCTTAAGGATATTGGAAGCTACTGATCTGCACCTGCCCCTACCCTGTCCCTGACAGAAGATGACTGTCATCTCCTCAGATAATCAGGGAAGACTAAATTATGACTACACTTTGAAGTGGGTGCTGCCTTAGTCATCTCTGGTGTTGAATCCATGTCTTTACAATGAAGCCTCTACAGGTGATACTCTGCAAGTGTTGGTAAACTCTGTTTAAAAGAAAAAAAAGCCAAAACAGTTATAGCAAGGAACAAATACTTAGTTCAGTAATTCACTTTCATGCCTTCAACAATCTGTCATGGGAACACTGTCTACAATTTCAGGGACACTCACCTGTCCTTGGGCTATGCAAATGTTGGAAGTACAGATTAGTCCAATCTCCTGTACATGAGACTCTTGTTTAATCCAGGATGTGGCTGATACCGTTCACACTGAACTTACATAACATCGGAAACAAAGGCTGAGCAAATCTAGCTGCCATGCTTTCTCTCTTTCGTGTATATAGGAATTGTATGAGATGACCGACCAAATTTTTAAAACCTTTAAAGGCTTTTAGGTGCCTGATTCTCTTTTTATCATTATCATAATTTTTAAGAGCAAGTGTATTGGGTTTGTGTGGCAGGGTTTTGGTAGCCGGGGGCTACAGGGGTGGCTTCTGCAAGAAGCTGCTAGAAGTAAAGGCCAAGCCCATCAGCAATGGTGGTAGCACTTCTGGAATAACATAATTAAGGAAAAAAAAGGAGTAGGATTTTTTTGCAGCCAGAGAGAGGGGTGAGAAGATGTGAGAAACTTTGCAGACACCAAGGTCAGTGAAGAAGGAGAGGGAGGAGATGCTTCAGGTGTTGGAATAGATACCCCTGTGGCCCACAGAGAAGACCATGGTGAGGCAGGCTGTCCCCCTGCAGCCCATGGAGGAGGGGTGATGAGGTATAGAGAGTCCACCTGCAGCCCATGGAGGACCCCACATCCAAGCAGGTGGATGCACTTAAGTAGGCTGTGACCCCATGGGAAGCCCACCCTGGAGCAAGCTCCTGGCACGACCTGTGGACCTGTGAAGAGAGGAGCCCACACCAGAGCAGGTTTGCTGTCAGGACTTGTGACCCCGTGGGGGACCCATGCTCGAGCAGTCTGCTCCTGAAGGGTTGCACCATGTGGAAGGGACCCATGCTGGAGAATTTTGTTAAGAACTGCAGCCTGTGGGAAGGACTCCCATTGGAGAATTTGGTGAACAAATTTGGTGGACGAATTTGGTGGAGAATTTGCGTCTCCCATGGGAAGGACGCAACACTGGAGCAGGGGCAGAGTGTGAGGAGTCCTCCCCTTGAGGAGGAAGGAGTAGCAGAGAAAATGTGTGATGAACTGACCACGACCCCCATTTCCTGTCTCCCTGTGCTGCTGCGAGGGAGGAAGCAGAGAAATCAGGAGTGAGGTCAAGCCCAGGAAGAAAGGAGGGGTGGTGGAGAGGTGTTTTAAGATTTGGTTTTATTTCTCATTACTCTGTTTTGTTTGGTAATACATTAGATTAATTTTTCTAAGTTGAGTCTGTTTTGCCCTTCATGGTAACTGGTGAATGATCTCTCCCTGTCCTCATCTTAACCCACGAGCCTTTCATTATGTTTTCTCTCCCCTGTCCAGATGAGGAGGGGGTGTAATAGAGCGGCTTTAGTGGGCACCTGATGTCCAGCCAGGGCCAACCCACCACCACCAAATGTTCAAACAGCAAACATTTTCACACAAATTGCTCATGTTCCTAACTCAGGTCTTTGGACAATGTTTTATGGAGGTGAGGAGCAGGAAGGGGGAAGGATTTCAGACTGATGCACCATTAAGTTTAGATGCTACTGACTCAAATACTGTGTTCAAAGACACTGAAGGTTGCATGAACGTATCTGATTTGTGTGTTTAAGGACATAAATATAGCGTAAATATAAAGTCCTTCTTTAAACCTCTGAAAGTAGCTCTGAATCCAGAGCTGCTGATCACATGTAGCTGTCACTAGATTCCTTCGCAAATGCACATTCTTAGCATCTGGAAATCAGACTACTTTTGTTAATTTTTTCAGCTTCAGGTCCTGGACACTAGAGTTTTCTCATTGTTCTCTACGTGTGAGGAGCTAAGAAAGAGAAAAGAAGCCAAAAAGCTAAACTATCACTGTAGGCTTTTTTAAACTCAAATAACTTCTAGTCAGCCATTAAATCCATTTTCTTCAGATTTAGTTACATTGTCAACTCTTAATTGTCCAGGAAAACACAGAAATTTCTGTCTTCAGTGAAATATACCCCAATGAGCTTGCCTCCTATTGTCAGGAAACAAAGTAAAAGAACTGAGATTTCAAACCACCTATTCCTCATAATGAAAGGGCTTGGAATCCTGAAAGGGTGGAACACCACCAGCAGGAAGGCATCTCTTTTGTCTGTCAATTATTTTGTTCTAAACAGGATGACTCAGGGCATGAGCCACAATAAAAGCTGACAATACAGAGGAGGATGTTCTACTTCCCTGTTGGCTACTGGGCTAATCTTTCAGTGCCTGGGAAAGGCCTGAGCTTTCATCTTGTGCCGCTTGCCGTTTTTTATCAATGTTGTCTGTGGAGGATGACTTAGCCCTGCCTGTTACTGTTTCACTGCTTTTAGAATTCCCATCCCACAAACAAAACTCTTGCCTGCCTGCTGAGTAACAAGCAGGTCTGGGTCAGCATTACTTTAAACATAAACATCCATTTGCCATTCAATAATTTGTATTAAAAAATCAGTGTCAAGGCCTCCACACAAACTTGCAAGAGACGTGTGCTATAAAAGATTTGTTAAAATGTAAGTGTGACTTTCCCCAGCTGTGCTTGAGATTTTGGAAGTGTGTGGTCAGAGTTGTGTACCTGTGATGGTTCCTGTTCACCATGTGATCATCCTGATCACTTGATGATCTCGGAGGTCCTTTCCAACCTTAGTGATTCTATGATTCTGTGTTTAAATAGGGCTGCCACCTGGCTAAGGTTAATAGCTGCGGGTGTATTCTGATTATTGCTAATACTACAGGCCATCACCTCTTCACAAACTGTAGTTCTGAAGCAGTCTGAACATACAAACCATCAAGGAAATCCTGGGCCTTTCAAAGCAAAAGGAAGGGGAGGAGGCCCACTGGCAGTGAAGACAGACCACCTCTGGTGTTCATCCACAGCTTAACCTATGTGTTACAAGTTGGCAGATGTCAGCCAGGTAACTTGTGGAATAATGTATATCTGCAGATAGGACTCTCAAACAAAATTCTCCATATCACTCCACACTCACCTTGCACCAACATAAGACGTCCTCACAGAAGGTTTCTTATGAGAACCCTCTTTCTGCTTGCAATCAGAGGTAATACATGGGTTGCATTTGCTGCTTGTGGTCACTTCCCTTCTAGCCTTAGAGCTTTCGGTCTACTCCATTTAGATTTGGCATTTACTGGAGGACTAGTTTTCTCTTTTTATAATGAGCCAAGTGAGGTCATAAGGGCTGTGTGGCCACCTGTGCTGGCACAGGGAGAAACTGCAGGAGTGTGCACTCAGCGTAGGAAGCAGAAAGATGTAATGGGGAACTAACATTACACTGTATTGTTACCTAGCCTTTCGAGAACCTTCCTACTCTCCCCTAGTCTTGATTATCTTAAATAATTCTGTGTCTCAATAGGTTTTGCTGTTTTAATGAGAAAGGGGTTTTTATTTTCCTACTACTAACCAATTTTTAATCCTCCTCAAAGCTTTGTCAGCCTGTGGATTTCAGCCTTGGTTAATAGCTTCTAACAAGGCACTTCAAAAAAGCTATTTAGAAAAATTCAGTTTTTTATCATGAATAGTTTGTTTCATTACACCCTTAGCCTATGTAGCTTGGCCTTACACAACAGAAATCTGGGGAGTTTTCTGGTTTTACATTGGTTGGGAATCTAGCAGCCAAGAATCTGCTCCACCAGTCCTCCTAAGAAACTTACTTCAGAAGCATGATTCACAGAGCCAAGACTATGTCAACCCGTTAAATTGCTCACCTCACAATGCTATGTAATTACACCTCTAATGATTTGCTTTAGAATATTTTCTTCTAACAGTTTTTCTCAGAAGAGTAGTATAACATGGGCGGCTCTCCAGCCAGGCAGCTGTTCTGAATGATAAAGGACATAATTTTTGTCACCAGAACAGCTATTTTGTTCCTTAGGAACTCCCAGGCAAATGTCATCCAGTCCTGGCAAACACTCACCAATTCCTCATTTTTGTATCACATTTTCTTTTCAATGCTTCTGCCTATGACAATACTCCATCAGCAGACAAACGTCAGCGTATCTTTTCCGTTGTTGTGAGGACCACTGCAAAGTATTAATTTTGCTGCTGCCTTTTGATGTTCTCCCTTTACAGAAAATGCATACTTTGTCTGGATTCTACTTATTTTTCTGTAGAGGATACAATAAGGAAATAACAAATGTAATGTCCAGAGAAAGAGTCCTTCTCCCTACTTTCATACTATGAAGACAGTGCCAAGGAGAGGGGGAACTACAGCCCTGCCGGTGGATGCAAAACAAATGCCAACAGTTCAGATTACCTTTAATGTAATTTATAGTCGGGCAGCCCCCATTGATTCCCACTCAGAGCCTTATTATGCAAGGTACTGCCAAACAATTAATCAAGAAGAGAAGCAGATGCTTACATGGAACTTATTCATACCTAGAGAGCTCATGTAATTTCTGGCATCTCCTGTTTCCAGCTGGACTATAAACAATGTTAAACATTTACATCTTCAAAGTTTTAATTGCCCTCCATAGGAATTCCAATGAGATATGCAGTATACCTATTATTATCCAAGTTTATGAGGAGCAGGAGACAGGAATGGTGAATTGTATAAACACTGATAAGAAGTTCCTGGCATCAACTTGTCAAAGAGGCCACCCTTCTCTCAACGTATGCTTTCCCCCAGCTGCATCACCTATTCTACCTGAACTAGGAAATGAATGAAGGATGCAATCACATTTGAGGGTGCCAAAATTCATTCACGTGTGGGCTACAGAGATAACTTCCATTTAAAAATTATCTGAAATCTCATTACAACCAAATACATTCAAGATGTCCTTTCATTTCCTTACATTCTTGTCTGTTATCTTTGACAGCCTATTTGCAGCATGGGCATAATGACAACTCTGGTGAGGAGGCTGCCTGCAGCGGAGTCTGGTGTGCCTATTTGGTTTGGAGATATCTTACAAACCCACAGATACCAAGGACTCCCAAGAATTTTCCTTCTAGAAGCAGCAGCAAAGTTGTGACCAAAGAGCCTGCCGGCAGGCAGGAGAACAATGTGGTGGGGAAAGGATGGGTGAGTTTTAACAGCACTGAAGTCCAGAGCACACGGCTGAATTTACCAGGACAGATGAAGGCATGGGTGTGCAGCGCTGGAAAGACCTGGGCTGAAGTTGGAAGCATGCCCAAATTCAAAGCATGCCACTTCAGCATAGAAACCCCTGTTTGCTCATCTGTTATCCTGGTGGTGTCCCTTGGGAAACCGAGCTACTGATGTGTGTACGTGTCTATTAATAACTTCTGAACCCATAGTCCAATTACAGTCAAATATGACAGAGAGACCAATCACAAAGATACAGAATTCCTTCATGTGTCAGGTGAATGGGTGTCAGAGTGGCTCTATTGGCATGCTAAGGGAAAGGCTGTGCTACACACTGATAAACCGCAAAGGATACACATGGGACAGAGATGCTACCTGTTCCTCAAAAACTAGAAAGATTTAATCAGAACTGTATTTAACTGACCAGAAAAACACACTCTGCACTCAGTTTACTGGTGTCTAATAACAAGTGTGCTGACAAAACAGCTTTGATATAACTATTCAGCTAATCAAGCAACTATAAAGATGCACGTCCAAACACCAGGCTTTAAGAGTTCTGCTCCTTCTGAAATTAGTTCTTATGATTCAAGAAATAGGATCTAAAGGGGGCACCCATCACATGTTCACATTTTTATATCTATTCGCAAAACTACCTCAATTCAATGTATTCAGGCACAAGCAGTTAACCCGTCCTTGGTCACCTTTCTAGTCATGAGAATGAAAAGGCCTAAACATCTGGGGAGCAAAAGTCACTGGAATGCCCTGGATTTCTGCAGTTTTCA
Source organism: Psophia crepitans (assembly GCA_013399095.1). Taxonomy (NCBI): domain Eukaryota; kingdom Metazoa; phylum Chordata; class Aves; order Gruiformes; family Psophiidae; genus Psophia; species Psophia crepitans. Next base: position 181,851 of record VWZZ01000850.1, on the reverse strand, counting down.
ATCTTTTGTTTCCTGACTACACCTACAGGCATTTTTTAAGTGTTTGAGATTTACATGAACACAACAAGGGCTGTGTTGTGCCCCTTGCATGGAGTCTTGGAAATGAAAGGGCTAAGATCAAATGCTATCTAAACAACATAATGTGACTCCAGAGTCTCTGATGAACATTTCAGAAGACAGCTAACAAGACAGCAATGTCCACCCTTGCCATTCCCACTCCCATTCAGGAGAATTTCTCAGGGTAACACTGACCTTTAGGTTTGTCCTGATTTCATCTGAGATAGAGTTAGTTTTCTTTCTAGTAGCTGGTATACTGCTGTGTTTTGGATTTAGTATGAGAATAATATGTATAACACTCATGTTTTTAGTTGTTGCTGGGTAGTTGTAGTGTCTACGCTAAGTTAAGGACTTTTCAGCTTCTCACACCCTGCCAGGCACACAAGAAGCTGGGAGAGCACAGCCAGGAGAGCTGACCCAGGCTGGCCAAAGGGATATTACATGCCTTATAACATCATGCTCCATATATAGCTGGAGAAGCGAGCTGGGAGGTGGGATCACTGCTCGGAAACAGACTGGGCATCGGGTTGTGGGTTTTATTTCCTTCTGCATGTGGTGAGCAATTGTATTTGTGCATCACTTGTTTTATTGCTATTACTGTTAATTACTGTTATTGCTATTATTATTATTACTATTATTCTCTTTGTTATCCTATTAAATTGTCTTTACCTCAACCCATGACGGTGGGTTTTTTTTCCATTCTCCTCCCCATCCCCCTGGGGGAAGGGGTAAGCGAATGGCTGTGTGGTGCTCAGTTATTCACTGGGGCTGAACCACAACAGGCTCCTGCCAGAACTGTATTGACTGTCAATTAGTTACAGAAGTTTTTGAAAATATCTAGATCTGTCCTGATCTGGAGTGTAGTTTCTCCATCCAGGTAGTCAACATACAGGCTTTGTTAGGGATTTTCTGATTTGTTAGCACTTTAATACCTTACAAATGCAAACCCAACAATATCTTTCACTCTTGATATTAATGATTTGAATTTCATTTTACATTTAGCAAGGGTACTCAGGAGGTGTCTGTTCTAGTTTCAATCTGCTTTTCTTTATTTGAATCCCAAACTGGAGAGAAATACAGAAAGAGCATCTCTGAATTCTCAGCCTGATAAGCCAATGTTCAGTGAGTTACATTTTTAAAATAAATCTCTTTTTAACACAATATTGAAAATATACAAATACAGATAAAAATTAATTCAGCAAATATTTTTCAAACCACCTGTGTCTGAAGAGAAACCCAGATTCCACAGACTACCATGGCAGAACTGTCCAAGATAGTTGCATTTCTCTGTCCAGTCTGTGAGAAAATCCTTTGGATGGGCCTTTCCCTGGCACTGCATTCCCTGTCTCCATGGCTCCTCATCTGAGGCAGCCAGAAAGGAGGAACCCTGCTTGCCTGCGCCTTTACATCTATGGGTCCATAGATGTGACCCAATGCCAGTAAGGTGACTTTATCACCAGTTCATACTTCTTCTGGAGGATAAGTTGCCCTTTGAGGCAAATGTTTCCCCCTGACCTCAATCCCTCTCTAGAGTGCTGTGGATAAATGCTACAACCCAGTCTTCTGACTACTATGAGACAACTAATGAGAAAAAGTAGTTGGGATTTCTGAGTCAACATGTGCTGAACGTTTTCATCCATTTATTTCTGTGATGTTTTTGCCATCCTACAGCTCTGCTGCATGGTATGAGAGAAAAAAAATGTGCACAATAATGCAGGCCTTAAATAAACTTTCCATATTTTAAGTCTAATTTCCTAAGAAAATCCAGCTAACAGTAAAGTACTGACCATCCATTTGCTTATTTCTACTGGGATGAAACTCTAAACATGAACTGACTGACTTGTGGCCTAAGTCCCTAAATGTAAAGTCCACAGTGCCATCTGCCCATAAGATGGCCACACTGCTTTCTCAAAAAGCACAGACTTACTGAGTACTTACACATTCAGTGATGGAGAGGAGGGTGTGGATTCATTTGGTGTGCAGATGCTGACTCTGATGAGCTGAAAATAGCTTGTGATGGGCCAGCCTGCTGCTGCACTGGAAGTCTGGAGCATCACTGAGGGTTATGGAACAGGTAGGCAAGGAAGAACCAGTGAAGATCAAGGCTTGAGTGGCTGGCATTTCCTGACCCTCAGCCTTACTACCTTAGAAACAGGAATCTGCACTGCCAGCAAACAAATTTGCTTGCCTCTTGTTACACCTGAATAAAACCAAAAGGGAGGTTGCAAACAATAAGTAATACTGAGCAATACTCCTGACTCCCTCTAGTGTAGAGCCAGCTCCTCTTCTTTAAGAGAACTGTGCTATCCACCTGTAAGATTTTTACATTGCTTTTGCATTTTGAAAGTTGAGTGCCAAGCAGCTGGATCTTTCCAGTCACTTACTTTTGCCTGTTTGTGGGTGAGCTTTCTACAAGCCAGGAACACGTAAGGCAGGATGCAGTCACAAGGAAGCTGGAGGAGAGAGGGAGAGCTTTCTCAGAAAGCTGACTTTTGTACTTTTTAGATTCAGACTGAGCAGGGAGTGGAGGCTTTATTCTGCGCAGTGATGCTGACACTGCCAAACTGAAAATGCCTCGTGATAACTGGGCCACAGTGCTGCCGTGGAGGATCTTGAGCATGACCTCCTCCACAACTTCTTTAGATTTTTAATTTCCCAATGGAGGTGTAAGAGGTATTGTCCTACACACATCTAAGCAGTATAAAAATCTGCAAGAAGGTCTACAAGAGATGCTCTACAGTCCTTAACAGCCTCATATAGGTACTCAATAAAGCATGTTCTCTATTCTCTGTTTGAGCAACTCAACAGTTAAGTAAAAACCATTCAGCTATAAACTGCCAGCCAAGAGCTGCCCAGCTTCATTTTGCCAGAGCATCAGTGACAGCCTGAAACACAGAGACAACTAGTGAGGAAATGTTAACCTGTGTATGAGACCAGACAGCTTACAAGGAGGCTTTACACCCACTCTAATGCTGCAGTTCAGATGCAAAATTTATTTTGGTTTCCTTATCTGACCTTTTAAATTGACTGCCTGTTGGTAAAATACTGTAGCTAAGATTTTAGGGTCAGTGGACTCTTCCTTGAATTCCTACCTGGGATTTATGTAGATTGATATGCTGTGTTCACATAATAGTATAATGGTGGAAAGAATTTTTAATCCAAGCCAGCGCTGGTGTTAACCCACTGACATGAGTTTGACTTGGTAGTTGTATTACTTTAGTCTTAAACAAGTATTATCAAAAGCAGTATAGCTTTCAGGAAAAGTTTTCTTGATTTTATAGTTAATAATTTGCATAAAATGGGTCCTAAGTTGCCTTTTCTAATGTAAGCAACATGAGTCAAGGCATTACAGGCACTTGTAAAGGACATCCGTGATTTCATTTAAGACTCATCAGCACACTTAATTAATCTCCAGATTTTACTCTGTCTTTAAAAAATGCTAACTGTGTCATTAATGCCTACAATTAAGGGTGAATATAACTCCGAAGAAATTATTTAGGTCTAAAAATAACAACTAGCTATGCCATGAGATAAAACATATTTCAGCTCCCTGTGATTACACCATCAGCAAAGGGTGGGGAAAAAAGACATATTCTCCCTAGGCAAATGCAGAGTTTCAAAGGCAATAAGAGCCTGTCAACCTGCTAATCTCAAGTGGTACCAGAATTGGAACTGTCAGGAAGCGCTAAATACTTCCTCAAGAAATGTTTTTCCACAGTAGACACAATATAATTGAAAACACAGAATACTCCACATAAAAAAAAACCCACACACCATCACAAAAAGCCCAACACTACGCTATTATTCGGTACAATCCAAACTGAATTCCATACTTGCCATCTCTCTATTTATGTTAGTGATTATATTCCACTATACAGTAGCACAACAGGAAGATTATCTGTTCAAGTGTGTTGGCACCTTTCAGTCAGCATCACTTAATCATAAAATAATATAATTAAAGTGGGAAGGGACTCAGGAGCTCTTGAGTCCAATCGCCTTCTCAAAGTAGGGTCAACCAAGAAAGCAAAACAGAATATATCACAGTGGCTGCGGAAACTGGTCCAAGTCACTCTTGAGTTAATCTACCTTTCAAGGTCAACAGAGCAGTACAAACATTTTGCTGGAGTGATAGGTAATAATTAGGCAGAGGGCTTTCTTTAGCTGTAACAGTAGTATGTAGCAAGCAAGAGCCGTACCAGTCTTGTAGCAGAGGGTTACATGTGGAAGGCATTAGGAAGGGGAAGGATAAGCAAGTATTCTCCTTCACTTGATGGAAAGCAACAAAGTTTGCTGGGTTGCATAGTGTGGCCTGTGAAAGGACATGAGATGGCCGTGTAAAACAGGAAGCAGTGAAATCTGCTGAGCTTTGGTTACTAAGGCGGTAAATTACAGAAAAGGGGCAAAGAAATTTTGTGCCATTCCTGTGTCAGACTAAGTCAGTAAGAATTACATTCACTGAAGAAATGTGATGAGTTATCCCAAAGCCTCGCCTGTGGGTTATGTATGTTCCATCCAGTGGAGAAGTTAAATTCAAGACAACTTCTACAATCTTATTTTCTCCTAAGCTCTTCCCAAAGAAATACTTATAAAGAAGTAGCAAAGTAGGTATAGGACAGGGTGATACGGAGAATGAAAGCAAAGGCAAAGGAAGGTATGTTCTAAAGCAAGAAACGTGTATAATAACCACCAATAAAGACAAGCGGGTGAGTCATGTTGATACTTTTATGGTTGCCAGAGTTTCACCATTATCTTCTCTCCCACATCTGTCATGCTCCACCCCCTCAAAAATTAGTAATGAAGCCATGAAGTACCGAAGAAGCTATCCAAGCGTACGTTAACTCAGCAGCTGAGACCAAAGTCAAATATTGGACATCACCTTTGGTAAACTGTAACTTCCCATCAGGTTGGATTTAGAGTTGTTTATCCCCAAGGAACACCCATCATACATTGTTTGTATTAGGATAGGCTCAAGAAAAGGAGAGAAACCATGTCAGACTCTCTATCTCTGTGATTATTCTTACCATAAATAAAAAGGTTTCAGAGTACAGAGCAACAGAAATTCTGTTTACAGCGCTGCAAACTGGATTTGGTTAGAATCAGAAGCCTTTAATTTCTTTCAAAACAATTTTTTTATCAGTGAACCTAAATAAATAAAGTTCAGAGTAAGACCTCTGCCGCCTTCTACGGCACTGTAGAAATGGTGCCTGTGACCTGTGGCCCCTATTTTGACAGCCTATGTTTTATAACAACCAGAGGATGGCTGTTTCACGTGACAGGATGAACAGCCAGATAATCCTGCAAGGCAGAACACCTTCCATCTCACTTGGAAGGCATATTCTAAATGCAGATAACAGCTATTTATCCTACAAGGTTCTTCTATTCATTTGGCAGCAAAAGTTCTGTGAGAATTGAGTAATCCATGCCTTCTGCAAGCCTTTGGTGAACTCTAGTAACCCTTCTGCCTGCCGCTACTCACTTGTCATGGACTATACAGGCAGGTTCAGAAATTCCCTTGTGGGCTGGCACTGCTCAGAGCCACAATTTTGCAAACAGTTGTTGATCTGGGTGTCTTCCATTGCACTAGAATAACCCCGGCACTGGGACAAAAACACCCATTGATAAATGCCCTCCCAGAGAGGCCAGATACATAACAATAGCATATGTTCTGCATTTAATTACGATTTTGCAAACATGCATTGGTAGTAAACACATCAGCTAAGCAATAACTGTACATGCAAGCACAGGCAGTGTGGGAATCCTGTTAAAGAAAGAACATCTACTGAAGATTGTACCTATAAACTTAGCGCTTTCTTGCAGTTAATTAGTGTAACTTCCAGGGGATATGTTGGGGCATGTTAAACCAGTGATTTCTATTTGTGTTAATCACCATTATTCAAGTACAACCTATATGAAATAAAATACATAGCTTCTTTGGTCAAATACACAATGTGGGCACAGAGGCAACAGGCACTAACAGCGTAACTCAGATTCAGCTTCACTGCCTCTAGCAGTTAGACAATATACCATCAATACACTTACAGCCAGAAATGGTTCAGCTAGATCTACTGTTGAGGTTAGAGAAGCCCATATGCCAAGTAGCTGAAAGGCTTGTGCTAGTGTGACCCTTGCGGAAAAAAAATAATATATATAATGTGTATTTATATAATGTATACATAAGTATATAGCTGCATATTTAACTGTGCTTTTTAATGCAGAAATAGCACCAAAATGTTAAAGACAGCCTAAAAGTAACCTCTTAACTATGTCTTTTCCATTGGCATCACGCATGGGCCTGAAAAGCACAGTTATTATGACCATGGACTCACAAGCGATGAAATGTTCTCTTGATTTTCTAATCTACTGGTATAGTTGTGTTCCTGGATCCTGACTAAATATTCCTGTAACCTAAAAAGATCCATTAAGGTCTCAGGACTCATGATAGCCAATTCTGAATAGCCCAGAAAGACTTCCCATCTGCAATCCATATATGAAGGTCATGGGACCACGGGATGGAAGGGACCATGGGAAGGCTCTAGTCCAAACTCCCTCTCAAAGCTGAGTCAGCCATGAGATCGTATCAGGGTGCTCAGTGCTTTGTCCAATCCCATTCTGAAAACCTCATGGGGTGGAGACAGCACAAATTATCTGAGCAACCTGCTCCACTGCCTGGCTGTCCTCATGGTGGTACAGTTCCTCCTTGTATCAATCTAGACCTCTCCTCTTTCACACTACGCTTATTTCCTGCCCTCCTGCCATGCACTGCTGTCATCTCATTCAAGCTGCAAGAGTCAACCACTAGGACGCTGAAATCTTCATCAACTTTCAGACTCCCTATTTTTCCAGTGGAAGTACAGAGCCCTCTATGGTAAATTTAAGCCTTCTGAACAGGTAGTGATTTTCTGTAGTCCCCCGACAAGTTGTTGAGGACCAGCAGCAGGGAAGCACCATCAAGATGCATTCCCAATTAAAGGAGAGAATGGCTTGTCAAGTTTCAGCACCGAAGACTGGGGAGCAGAAGGGTAGAGCACCCTCTTAAGATGAGACTCGGCAGCAGACGACTAGCAATGGAGAAACCTTGGGATAGTAGCAGAAGTAATTTTATCAACCTGGAAGGGAAAAAGTCATAATAGAGAGAACATCATCTCTGTTCACTAATGAGAAAGAGCTGGCACCCAGGCTGCTGTAAATTAGTTGAGCTCCAGTTCATTCAGTGGAGACATATGCCTCTTACACCACCTCAGGATTAGGCCTGAAGTACCTTATTCCCTAAGGAGCTATTCCTTGTCTCATTCTATGTATCATCTTCCATGTGCTGGCACATTATACACCAGCAGGGAGTTGCTTGTTATGTCTTCACAGTGCTGCACTGCATGGTAATTCATTGCTCACTGACATGTCAGAAATTTTTTTAATGATGTGGCTCTGCTGCTGTAAAATAGGGTGAACTCTGAATATTAAGTTTTATTTACATTCAGCATTCATTTAGACCAAGCAGCAATTCGAACATCCTCATAGCATAGCTCAAATTCATTTTGCCACATTCCTGATGTTTGAACAAATAATCATTATTCATTTTTCCTTCTTTGGCACAAGTCAAAGGCGGAAAAGTCATTACAAGGAGAAACAGTTCTGACAAAAAGTTTGTAGGATGCTAGGAGCACAGGCAATTTACTTCTGCCACTGTTTAGTGAGATTGAATGAGACATTAAACAGCTCTTATTTGTCTACAGAATGGAAGGAAAGGGTGGAAGGATCATGTTCAGGTTTAAAATAAGAGTTATCCCAGGGATACGGTGGTGTATATTTACATTCTAAGTCACGCTGAATTTGCAATCTGATGCAATTCTAGTATCAGTCACTGCGTCAAAAGTCATTCTATGATACTGGTCTATATCTTTAATTATGTCCCCTTTCTAGGCAGGTACTTATGTACATGCTAAACTCTCACTTCAACAGGATCATTCACATGCTTCCAAGTTAAGAGACGTGCTTGACTGAGTGCCTTGCTTAATCATGGTGGAGCTTGATTAATTTCTAAGTCAAACTAAGTAAAGATTGTCACAGATTAAAAGGAATTTAGATTGGCCCCTCAAACTAGGTGCAAACAGGAAACAGAATGATGCTGCATCAGGGGAAGTTTGTACTGGACATAAGGAAAAGGTTCTTCACCAAGAGGGTGGTCGGTCACTGGAACACGCTCCCCAGGAAAGTGGTCACAGCACCGAGCCTGTCAGAGTTCAAGGAGTGTTTGGATGACGTTTTTAGTCATATGGTTTACTTTCAGGTAGTCCTGCAGGGAGCAGGGAATTGGAATCCGTGATCCTAATGGGTCCCTTCCCACTTGATACATTCCATGATTCAATACCCTGTGCCAGAGCAAATAAGGCACAAGGGTTAAACAGAAGCATGACACAACGTGATTCACATCATATTGATTTTTAATGAGGTTGTTATGTAGATCTTTCACTGATCTGAATCAGCATAGCACCATAAAATTTGACAAAACAATGCTGATACAGAATTGCTCAGATTTAACAGTGGAGCAGTAGGAATGCAGAGTAGCTTAAAGGTCCAGTATCCCAAGGCTGCACACCAACTCTTAGGTTTGCTGCCTCATGCCAATGTGTGCAGCTGCAATACAATCTTCAGTCCTGTAATACCTATTCCCTAATTCTCTGCATAGCAATCATGAAGATGAACTACATTTACCGTAGTACATTTACACTGTGCTCCTGGTGTAGCCCTTCCTCATTCATCAGTTTAATATCTAATCTGTCTGCTGGACACCAAATGAGATCCAGATTTCATAGTGATGTCCCAGTTAATATACACATAATCAAGCAATTGTCAAGGGAAGCAATTTAAATCTGTATGATCTGGCTAAACCAAAACAGATTTTTTCCATTAAGCCTAATGGATTATCTCCATTCCAGGTTTCAGGTTTCCAGTGTTCAGATGCTTTAGTCTACTCATGAAAAAAATATACCTTTCTTTATAAATATAAAAGCTAGAAAGTTAGTTTATCAATTTTACCAAACTGTTTCTGCTCAGACTTCCTAAAATAATTCTCTTTTGAGCAGAAAGAAAAGATCTTTAGATTAGAAACAATCACCTTTAATTCTAACTCACTTTTGGCTTGAGCTATAACCATTTATAATACTGTAAATCTTAAAGCACTTCAGGAGCATTGTAAACCATTTGATAAAGCATTAACAACTGTTTTCCCATTATTTTACAACTAATCAGACAAATACATAATTACAGTACCATCAGTAAAAGTAAATCATTAATTAATTCCATGCTTACAGTATTGGCTTTATTGCAAGTATTCCAGTTCCACTGTGATTAGATTTGGGATGTGAAACGTTGGAGGTCTTTTGAGGAAACCAGTATTGAAAGGAAATAAAAATGCATAGGGAAAATGCTCAGAGAAAAAAATTAGAATGTTGCTGTAAGTGACAAACGTGTGCCATCTTTTATAAGCTCTCTCTCTCCAACACTAATAAAATATACAACAGTTATAGGTCCCTGAGACATATGTGAAGCTTATCTGGTGAGAGATGCAAAAAATCTGTTTATATGAAGAATAAAAAGGGAAAAGCGAAGTCCGTGTTAAAGCTACACAAAGTCATGACAGACATATAGATCATATGCTTTAACCACGCTGTTCTTTTCTCAGTGGTCGTAAACAGGAGTCACCACTGACTGTAAGGAGTTCAAAGGCAAGAACAGATAAAAATGCATTTTTAGTATAGCTGATGCTTGGTGCTTACATTCATGAAACATTTAATGATAACAAGGGCTTAACGAATTCTCCCAAAAGATTGGTATGTATGGTATACATCAACAACCTAGCACAGAGTTGCAAACATTTCAAAGTAAAAGCTATGACCATGAGGCGTTAGGCCTGATGGTAAAATTCTGTTAACTCTTGTGCGTATGGACCTCCATAGGAGTTTTCATTACTGACCATTAACAAGAGCACTTACCCAAGAGAGGTAGCAAAGACTCCCAAGTCATCTTAAAGAACTGCTGTTACATGGGGTTCGACTTCCTTCCCTCAACCCACATGAACACAGAATTTTCCATAGTTTTAACAACAAATAAAAAGTTAAATTATACGGACACACAGTTAAACCACAAAATAAGGAAAGGGCATGTCCCTTGTCTCCAACAAAGGTGAGAACAGCCCAGTTTTCTCCTTCCTTCCACACCTGGTGTAGAAATTGTCACAGAATATACGTGTAGTCTACTTTGCAGATTCAGGTCATACAGAAGCAGTTTATCTCTATAGCTACAGGAGATAATGCAGAGCAACAGTGTCCAGCCTTCTATCTGTACAAACTCAGACTTAAAATAAGGTAGCAAGGCTTATATAAATTTAGAACAGATATAAATTGCCCTATGAAGAGGCCTGATATGGCAGAGCAGCATGTGCATCGAAGGGAACTTTGTACCAGCAGATGTACTCTTGTGGGCCTGGTAACTCAGAAACCGCAGCCGTGTACCCTTGACATACCTCTGTTCAACATGTCCCACCTCTTGCTCGTGATGCTGTTGTGCCCTGGACCAGCTTTCAGGCCTAGCAAAGATTCCACACAACTCAGTATTTGAAAAATAACAATGTTTCAGGCATCAAAAGACGCTTATTTTGCTCCTCTTGTTGCCAACTGGTTTATCAAGACCTCCCCAAAATTCAGGCCCCTCATATTATTTTCCTGGCATCTGGTATCCAAAGTAGAGAAGTTTTAGCTTCAGATTTTACTGATGGGTATAACTAAGCAGTGATGGTTGTTCTTTACTAAATTCTACTTTACTTCTCCTCACTGGTTTTGTGTTTACGTAAGTTATTGCCCATCTGACATGCTTCAGGGACCACCCACCCCACTGCCTATGAGGCAAATTAGGTGAATGGATCTTGCAGGCTGACACAGTACAGTCCTCTTCCCATTTAGCAATCATTTTTCTGGCATCACCAAATATCTTCTTTCTAAACTGCTTTTGTTAAGTAACTTGCTAAACAAGCAAAGTTAAACTAAAAAGTGCCTGAACCCCTGGCATGGTAGTCCACCTACTGAAGTAATGACATGAGATCTGCCACCTGCAAAAACTACTTGCTCCAGAAGTAGATAAAACTGTAATTGAAACCTTCTTCACGGAGGCATCTTCTGCATGGTTCTTAATTCAAGGCTGGTGGTATTCTCAAAATATTTTACTTTTTAAAATTGAGTTCTGGGGAACTAACAAAACTTGTCACAATACCTCCTGACCTAAAGCCACAAACTGCTTTTGTATTTGCCTTCACAATTAGGCAAAAGTTAAAAGCTCCCAGGCCTAACAGAGCTGGTACTCTTCCTCCACTCTGAAAGGATGGTTTGTTTAAAAATGGCACCAAGAAAAAAAAAAAAAGTTGTCAGCCTTTCAAATCACCCCTTTGGCAGAGAACTACACTACAGATTTCCTTTCCTCTGCCTGAACCATGAGCTGTCTGTCCATTTCTCCCCCACCCAACTCTCACCATGCAACTGTGTTTGGCTCCTTGAGCAGAGTTTCCTAGATATCAGCCCCTCTACAGGGCGTGGCTCTAAATTAACACAGCAGAGGACACATGACTAAAGGGCTGGGAGCTGGGGTAGCACATGGGAGACTTTCTTTGCTTGACTCCAGATCACAGCAGCAAGTTTCAAACATGACAAAGGGATGAGGGGAAGAGGTGAGGGGACAGGGTTAACCTCACACAGCAGCAATCAAAGCCTGCTCAAGGCCTAAGTACCCACTGGGAGTCAAGCTAAGGACTCTGTGGACAATCACTACATCTGAGTTTGAAGTTCAGCCCACAGGTGTAGTATGGACAGCACCTAAAACATGCCAAAGCCAGTGGGGAGGCTTGGCATCATCACAGGACTCACTGTCGCACATGGATGACGACCTTCTAAGGCAGTGTTCAAGTATTAAAGCTTGACACGAAAATGCAACTGTCTGAAGAGACTCTCTCCTGGTAGGCAGGAAACAGAACCAGCACACCCCAGACACAAGCAGTTCCCTCCCTCCCACCTGCACCCATTCAGACACCCAACTTTAACCTTCAGTAGCCAAACAATGCTACTTACCTGAGAGAGAGACCAGCAACAACCCAAGAAGCAGCAGCTGCAAAACTGCACCAGTGCAATGCTGACGTACCTGCAGAGGAAAAAGGTAACCATTTCTGTCTTTGGGAATGAAAATGACTCTCTCACTCCTTCGCTTCAATGTGTGAAGAGCAGCATGTTGGGAAGCTGCAGCTCACAGCGAAGGAGCTGCCCAGCAAACTTCCAGATAACAGCTGGAGCTGCAGACAGAGGAGCTGCAGCTTAGCAAGAGAACAGGCTGTCTTCGGCCATTTTTGGAAGCTGCAGCATCCTGCCCTGTCTACAAAAATAGGAAGCAAATCCTCAAGTGGTGTAGATCTGCACAGCATCAATAACTTCAAAGGATTGGTGTAAGTTTATGTAAAAAGAGAAGCAAACTCAGTTTTGGCAGACACCCATAAAGGTCTTCAGGGCAGAAACGATCACATTGTCCTCTCCTTGTATGACTCCAACCACAGCCATACTTTGGCCTGCATATGCCCCTTAAGATGCTAGGGCAACTAGTAGCAGTAATGATTTAACAGTTCTCACAAAACACTGCATAATACCAAAACATGGAAAGAGTAAATTAAACAAAAAAGTACAGCTTTACCACTCTCTTTGCCCTGTAAGACCTATACTGTGTCCTACAGAGCAAGGAGCATTGGCAAAGCTGCTATTACTTCAGCCACAAAATGCTACATTGGTACAGTTATTCAGCTTTTACTTTGTATTAGTTTTCCTTCTGCTTTACATAAGATGGTTGCTGTAGCTTAGATGGTCTCAATCAAGTTTTATGCTCTCTAGAAATCTGAGTTCATTTAGAAAATGAGGCCAAACAAGCCACACTCTCTTTTACGTGTTGTTTATAGATCAGCTTGCAAAAGGTTAATGATCTCTTGGAATATGCATATGTATACATGACTTTCATGCCTTTTTTCCCTTACCTTTTACCCAGCGCAGATCTCTGATCTATTTAAGACATTTATGCCAGCACAAGAGAGAGTCAGTCAGGAAACAGAAAAGAGAGAGAGAAGGGAGGATACCAGAAATGGAGGCTGGGTAGGGGAGGGAAGCTTGCAGTATTCCAGAAGTCAAATTGTTTATGGAACAGGTTTTGGGTTTTTTTCCTAGCATCAGTCTAAAACTCTTTGTGATAGCCTAACCTAAGATTCAGCATACCAAAATCTACCAGCCAAAATGCAGAAATGTGGTGTCATATGCAGAAAATTCTGATATTTCACAATTCTTTTCTTCCCAAACAGCAAGAGTTTGGGTAGACTATATCCAAATCTTCTGTAAAAAAATCTGGAAAAAAAAAAAATAAATTTAAAATTCTGGAACTACCTGAGTAGGTTGAAGTGATTTGTTTAATCTATGTCATCTGACATGTTACACATTGCAGCATGACAGTTAAACAATATTTTAAATGTAAAAAAAATAAATGAAAAGTTTCTTAAATCATTTACCCCCAAAAAATTTGTATCTTGCTTCCAGTAACATTAGTTACATGTTTTTGACTTTGCCAAACTGAGACAAAATTGCCATTAAACTTCTGCTAAGAAATTTTTATTCTGCTTTGCCTTCTACTTTTCCTAATCACTCTCAAATGCTTAAAGAGGTGACAAAGATGTTTGATATGCTCTGAAACTGGAATGGAAGCATTTTATGCCCTTTCCACCCAGGTGTGAAGGACAGTACGAGGTGCAAGTAGAAGGCCTGGTGGGCCAGGCATTCCATGAGTTGCTGGTGTCTAGGCAGGTCCAGGAGGCACTACGCTGTCACAACGTGCTTCCACTGGAGCAGCTATTAGTCTGCTGAAAACTGAAACAGCACAGTTGTAGAAAATTAGAAATGTGCTCAGGTATTGAGTTTTGACCCTCTGTTGGCAAGTCTGATTTAATAAAAGCTCGATGTTCTTATTACATCTGGATAGGCTGTAATCACATTGTGAAGATAAGTAGGAGGTTACACTCTTTCTAGCTCATTTCCTGACTAGTATTAATGCTTGTTAGCCTTTGATTGCTGAGGGCCAGTTTGGGCCTAGTTCTCCAAGAAGCATTGTCAGTGGCATGGACTGGACTCATGAAAAGAAGTGAATTAATTTTGTCAGAGATGAAGCTTGCATTACAGAAGTCAAACTGCTTACGCAGTGACCTTGATCTGGGATACTTTCTGCGCATCTCTCATTATCACACTGTTTTTCAAAATGAACAAGTAGTGCAGCCTGCAGAACTGATGTTCAGCTCTAATGGCTTACTGCTGTATCTTTTGCCTTACCACAGACAAACATCACCCGTATAGTTTAGCTTTGAATTAGTTCAGGTTTCTTTTCATCTGCTGTTAATTCAAAGCCTTTGTTACAATAGTCACTTTCATTCTCCTTCCCTTTCATCATCTGTCGCTTCCACTCTTTCTGAGTGTCAGTCTTAATCCTATCTTCTAACTGCAGAAGAAAAGAAAACCAACCTCCTCCATGCCAGGGAAGAACACATTTTGAACGACCTACATACTACCACCTTATCTGGCAATATCTGTTCCTACAATGACTGTAAGGAATACTCACACAAATTAAGCAACTTCATTTTTTTCACTTTAATTTTCCTTTTTTTTGAGGTGATGAATTTTAATGGCTATAGCTCTAAGAGACCCACAACAATGTCAGGTCACAGCATGGGATCAGGAGAGACAAACACAATCCCAGCAGCTCGACTTGCAGTCCTTGCCGTATCAGAACCTGAGCTTGGAGCTTTGGTATTCTGTCTCTGACTAGGATTTGGGTGTTCCCGCATTTTGAAAGGTTTGAGTCCCATACTCTGACACCAGTTTCCTCTGTTATCTTGGGAAGTCACCAAATCTCTCTATGCCTTTGTAATGGGAAGTAATAATTTTTGCCTGTCCACTGCAGGATCTTTGAGATGGCAATCTGGTTTTATTATTAAACTCTACAATACAAAACACAACAAAACACTTACCTAGATCTGCAGGAATGACCGTATTACAAACACTGGGAATAATTAGGAATAGCCAGTAAAATTGTTTTCTGTGGTGTCTCATTTCAAGTACTTTCTATTACTTTGTTTGGACTACACAAAATGGACTCCGTCATGGTCAGAAAGCAGATCTCCAAAGCTGTAAGCACACAGCCATAAGATGGCTTCACCAAAATTCCCAGTGAGGTTTTTAACTTCTGAAAACGTTAGGCACAAACAGAAGACCTGCGGCATGCTAGGGACTAAGTTTATAGTGCATCCTATGCTATGCTCTTGACAGTTTTTTGCATGGAGCCATACGTACACAGTGGAAACTAAAACAGACAAGACTGGGACTGTTGATTTACCAGGCTAGTAGTTCTGCTGAGGCTAGCTCTGTAAATCAACTTAGCTGCTACTCAGCTAAGCTAAAGTAGCAGATTTCCCTAGTAGAACCCACTGACCAGGTGAGGATGTGTGTCTTTCACAGCCAGGGAGTGTGGAGACTGGCTGTGTAGTGCAGGTTGTAGAGACAGAGAGGAAATTCCTCACTTAATCCCTCACAACAGCCACCACATCATCAATCAGCAGCTATCTACATATTCTAGCAGCTTTCTTTCAGAAGTAATTAACCCACTCAACAAATTCTCACCAACAGTAGCTGCTAGAAATATTGAGTCCTTTTAAGATAACTTAAAAAAAAAAGTTAGCCAACAAACAAGCAGTCCAAAATACCACAGTAGATATTTCATGAAGAGTGGGGGCACTTCCCACGGACAGGATCTGATTCTGCAAACTCGACCCTCATCTTGTTCATGACATACAGTGCGTGAAGTTACAGTAGCAAATTATGAAAGTGTTGGTTGAGTTAATAAGACAACAGCCTCCTCCCATCAGTGCTGCATCCTGTGTAAATAAATCTACCACTTGGATCTCTCAAAGTTCAGCTGCCTTTAAAGAGCAGATGGTTCACGTTGGGGAAGACAAAGGCAGCCTGCGTAAGGAAGTATTGTGAATAATTTAGCATTCACCATCTTCTTCCTATGGGGTTATATGGTCTGTATTATCCAAGCACCATGCAGTCTGGCTATTCAGTGAAGCACTGGCTTGAGACTGTACTCAATTTTTCAGTTTATCTGTCAAATATCAAGAAACAAATGATTTGCCAAAGTCCACAGTAAAGCTGGTACTGAGCTAGCTGAACCCTTTCTCTTCCTAACTGTTGCAAGGTGCTCCTATGAGGTGCTCTCCCCTTTTGTTGAGAGGCTGACAGTTGGACTGTTTTTCTCCGTTCCTTACTCACATGGCCATTCCCTGATGATCAGTAAGAAGCCACACCTATACAGTCAGAGTCAGGCTGAGCTATATTCACCCAGCACTTTAGACTGCCAAGTCTAAATAGCATCAACTGTTAATGCCTAAGTACAGAACAGCTGCCCCTTAAAACAGTCACAGCTGGTTTACTATGCAGCAGGCCATCTGCTCATGCAACACAGATGGTTAAGAACAGAGCAGCTCTGGGCTCTGCTCTTTTCCCTGGCTCCAGGTCAAAATAAGATGAGAGTTTTGATCATCATATTATCAGAGATAATAATCAGATCTCTCGCTGAGGAAGTCGCCTGCAACACGTAGGACAGTGTCATGGTCAGCATGGTGAACAGGCAGAGCAGCTGCAGAACAGTCCAGGGGGCTGCTCCAGCGACCTGGCATGTTCTCCCAAAGGAAATCAAGATGTCCACACAGAACCCTACTCCTCTAAGCCCGTGCACAGACACAGAAACAAAGAGCTTCTGGGGATACTTGTGTCCTCAGGCATAAGGAGAAAGAAATCTTTTTATGATCGCACTTTAGAAAACTGTGAAACAGATACCACAGTAGTGTCTCAGAAGAGAAAGACATTAAAAAAAAAAAAAAGCAAGCTATGGAAATAATGAAAAAAATAAAGCTTGAAAAATAATATAGACTAGTCCTAAATCGAGGTCTTACAGCTCTAGAGTCTCATACCTCCCTTCTAACTCACCTGGGATGTATTTAGCCAACTGTGTTGCACTGTTTTATATTCTGAGGTTCTTATTATATTATCTTATTATTTACCACTCACTCATAAAACTAGAGTGTTTGAGAAAGCTTGAATCACAGAACGGTAGGTGTTGGAAGGGATCTCTGGAGATCACCTAGTTCAACCCCCCTGCTAAAGCAGGTTCACCTTGAGTAGGATGCACAGGATGGCATCCAGGCGAGTTTTGAGTATCTCCAGAGAAGGAGACTCCACAGCCTCTCTGGGCAGCCTGTTCCAGTGCTCCGTCACCCTCAGTGTAAAAAAGTTTTTCCTCCTATTGAGATGGAACTTCCTGTGTCCCAGTTTGTGCCGTTGTCCCTTGTCCTGTCACTGGGCACCATGGAAAAGACTCTGGCACTTTCCTCTTGACATCCATCCTTTAGCACTGATGAGATCCTCTCTGTCTGCTCTCCTCCAGGCCAAACAGACCCAGCTCTCTCAGTCTTTCCTCACACGAGAGATGCTCCAGTCCCCTAACCATCTTTGTCGCCCTTCAATGAACTCTCTTCATTAATTCCCTGTCTTTCTTGAACTGGGGAGCTCAGAACTGGTTTCAAGTGGATAATCCAACTGAAGTAAGAAGTAAAAAAAGATTACCTAGGTGCCTAAAGTGAAGCACAGGCATAAATGCCTTGCTAAATAGGGATAAATTTATCAAAACAATTTACACAAGTGAAAGATTTGCCACTGATATACATGCATAGTGTTTCTGGAAGCATCCAGCAATATGTGAATTTTAAGACAGAAACTGACAATGATATAGCAAATGGGTATATGCAAGACAAGCTGTTCAGTGGAAAGACAAAAAACAGTGACATATATGCTAAATCTTTAGGATTCTCATTCAAAAATAACCTCGTTGCTGTGAGATAGTTATAGAACATTTTGCTGAAGTTTCTCCTGTTAATGTATGAGACCTACTAAGATCCTACGAAGACCAAAAATTCAAGTAGTTGCAGGAAAAATAATCCTCTTTTATAAACCTGGTGTCTGATTTAGGCCTAGGTCTCTGCAGAGTTCTCTGCAGCTGTAGATGAACTGGAATAAAACTGCATGAATGGGAATTTGAAGGGAATGGGAACGGTAGGGATAATCCAAGGGATAGCAAAGAACCATGCTCCAAATTCCTGTTGTAAATGGCAAGCAGCTCTGAGATTATTGCAGATCTCCACATGAGCCCCATTTCCTGTAACAGTGACTTCAGTGTTGTCATTTCCCTTAAATGGGTAAAGCAACAAAACTTATCAAAAATGAATGCTTCAAAAATACATCCACAGAGTAAACTTGGAATTTACTCTCTTTGATTTCCTAAACCTCAGCAAGAAGCTGGGTTATGAGGTGCAGATTGAGAGTTTGTCAGTACTTCACAAGAAAAGGTCCTCTCTTGTTCCATTCAGGTGAATTTGGTGTGTGGATTGTTTATTCTCAGCACCCTTCATGTTCTGCACATGTATCCCTCAGTTTCCTATCAATGATTTTTAATTTCTCCCAGACCACTGTCAGCTGCTGACCTCAGCTGTGGCAAACTGGTCTTGATTCAAAGCTGAAGCAACACTGCAGGTGATTGAAATCAGTAGAAATGGCTCTGCAGAGCATACACAGAGAGAATACCATTCTGCTTGTGAACTTTTTTCCTAGAGGCTTGCAAAGCACAAAATGGCACCTTGCACTGGCTTTCACTCAGCCAAGACCAGAAGTCCCTTGAGAAACGGCTGACAAAAGAATCTAGAATGCATTGGCTTCTTTTTGTTACTGCAGCATGCCAGCATCACTCATACTTCAACAGATATGGCCATGCCACTCCTTGGGAGATAAGCATGGGTTCTGGAAATGGAGAATTTTCTTAGAACACAGGCATTTTGAATCTTTAAAATCACAGCACTTTCATGCTTTGGTTGATCCTGTCTCTCATTTCCTTGTCTATTTCTGGGAGGCTGTTATAACTGCCTCCACTCTCAAGCCATGCTCACAGTGTCAGAGCAGAAGGTCACACACTCAGACAGTGAGATAGACTAGTAAGTAATCTCCCTCTCTAATGGCCAACAAAGATCTTATCACTCATTTTGCACTTACCACACATAGCATTCTTATTGGTGTCACTTTATTCTGCATCTACACTTTCCTGGAAGAATGACTGGAATGTGAAACAGGCAAAACCAGCAAAATCAGAATTACAGCCACAAACCAAAACACAGAGAGACTGAAGTCCGAAGATGCTTACTCTGTTGCTATGGAGCTTGTCTGGATTTGCCCCATATAATTAAGGGCAATGCCTAGACAAATAGGATAGTGATTAGAAAAAGATCCAGCACTATAAGAAGAAAAATAAATCATACCTGCGAATTTTAGCCTAACTTTCAAGTAACACTGTACAGTTGTTCCCTGTACGCAGATGTAGTGCTACACTCAACTTCACAGATACATGTTCTGTGAAACCCTCTCCTGTGAAACTCCTATCTAATGAAGTTGCCATTATAACAGTGTTCTGGAAACAAGGAGAAGGCTAAATGAGATTTACAGTTCCCCAGTGTGATATTTAATAACATGACAAAAAATTGACTGGATAGTTGTTACTGTAGTACCAGCTCCCTGCTGCTGGACATTGACCATTCTTTGGGTGACTTGGATTCTTAACAATTCCACTCACTGTGGTGTGTTACATAGCTTTCAGCTCCAGAGAACAAGCTGTTCTCCAGCTGCAAGTCCCTGTGCTTTGGGCCTTTAACTGCATCTGTTTATATTTGCTCAAAGGCAAGAACTGATAGACCTATTAAGTCTTGCTGCACCTGCCAGCCAATGTTACGCCTGAGTCCTGTCAGGCAAATCTTGGCCAGCACATAAAGGCCCCAGTAAAGATAAATTGCTAGTTTTCAATGGCATTGCTCACTGTGGTGTAAGAATAATTTTTTATAGAACTGTCCCAGATTCAGGAATTTGCTCTTCCTTAAAAATACAAATGGAAGTTTGTCTATGATGTTTTGGGTTTTTTTTTTTTTTTACACATAGGGTCTCAAAAAGGTTTCCATTGCTGCCTCCTTGAGTTAATGTATATTGTTTTGAATAAAAAGTTCTTTGAGAAATGAGTGGAGGCTCTCAGTGTGGTACTGTTAGGAAACACAGTCCTATGAGAAGTGCAGGGACAAGACTATCAATGGAGTCTCTGACTTGAGACTAAACTTGTTCCGTTATATGTCAGGTCAGTGACCTAAGCGGAAAAGCAGCGAGATGTAACGCCCTGGTGCCTTTCAATTCTGTGCTTCAAAGAGGAGACAGTCCCCATTCTTCCTTCTCTGCTTAACCAAGCTATGTGTTTGCTATGGCAAGAGATAAGTCTCATTCCTATTGTGTTTGCCTTCATTTGGTACTCTGCTCCTGAACACAGAGCTCATTTCTACTCTGTGAGGGTGTTTCTCAAAGAGTCACTCTTCCAAAACTTCAGAGTACTTCATTTACTCAATTATTTGCTCCAGCTGAATATTTAATGAAATCTCAAAGTGTTGGACATGATGAAAACAAGTTCACACTCATCTCTAATGTGGGATGAGAGAAAAACATTGTCAGATATTATGCACACAGTAACATGTGGCTGACTGACACGTAGCCTGGCAGAATCCCATAGACATGCACACTGGAGGTAGGATGCACACCTCAGCCGAGTGCTCATGCTGCCTGAACTGGGACTGCCAAACAATACTGGACAAATTGTGAGGCATTCAGTGGCAGACAGGTATTTGCATGATAAACTGGCAAATGCCACTTATGTTGCTTGGTTCATTTGAACAGGGCTACCTTCTGAAAATTATCTTCTGCTTTGCCTGTTCCCCATTTGAGTCTATAGTTGGAAAGCCAAAGCTTGCCCTCTGAACACTGCTGCCATTAAGTAGTGCAGAGGAAGTGAGATTCAGAGCAGCCAACTTCAAAGGCTGGATGGAACCTCTGAAGACTGCAAAAGAGAAGCTATGTGTTGCAAAAGTATGTGGGCTCAGTGGGCAAATGGGCATATTTGGCACCAGCAGAAGCTTACAAGTGGTTGTCAAAGCTAGTCCTGAAGTAGAGTTTTATGTCTACAACCAAGACTGGGTATAAATGAAAAGATGTAATAACTGGCATCTTCAGGTTGTAGAAGAGATTTCAGTGTGCTGCTGTGACATACAAATCCAGATGTTTGAGCTTCATAAGGTACTATAAGATTCACTATCATTAAGGATACACTTTGTACGTACTCCTACTGAATTCATAATGACAATACTTGGTACAGCCAAAGACTATGGTAGAAATGGATAGAAACAAGTAGAAATAGGTAGAAAAAGGAAACATAGAAGCAGCCATCCCACATACAGACATGTCCCCTTCATCCATCTGAAAGAAATGCTGCTCTCTTACTAACTACCCAACCAGTAAGCATCTCCATCAAATAATTGGTCAATGACTGGCGTACATCACTTTGCAGAAGACTGGGAAAGCAACTGGAGGTGGGTGCTTTTAAAATGAAATGCCTAGATGGATGCTATAATCCATTTCTTGTACAGGTGTTAGTGGCTGCATTCTGTTCCCAGATGCCCACTGCCTAACGCAAACTTTACAGAAGAGTCATATGCCTTATTTCTTCACTGTCATGAAGGCACTGGGCAGGACTCAGGAGGCCTTCAGCTGTGTTATGTCACATTAACTTATGCAGAGGTTTATGACCAAGAAGAGCAAAGTAGCCATGCATGTCTTGAGGAAAAAAAAAAAAAAACCAAACAAGAAACTAAAGCACTTTTTTTTTTTTTCCGTGGTAGTTCTTCTCTTCTTGGGGTCTGAATCCACAGAGCTGATCAACAGCTCTGAAACAACTCCAATTTTCTGCAGTCTTCTCACCTGAACCCTTCAGTCAGTCTGGGTCAGGGGTCCTGCCTGTGTTCCCTCCCAACTTCTTGTGCACCCCCAGCCATCCCACCGTCAGGACGGTGTGAGAAGCAGAAAAGGCCTTGGCTCTGTGTAAGCAACACTCAGCAACAGCAAAAACATGTCTACATAACAAAAAACATCTCTCTATTATCAACACTGTTTCCAGCATGAATCCAAAACGTAGCCCCACACTAGCTACTATGAAGAAAATTAACTCACTCTCAGCTGAAAACAGGACACTATCTGTTGGAGATGAAAAGCCAGAATTATTATACTCAAAAGCGAGCCCTGATTGTAGTTTTAGCATTGCAATCCCAAGCCAAGACCAATGTCTCTCTATTATCTCCCTGCTCTTTTTGTCTTCCTATTCACGTCCTCCTTCAGCTCTCCATTGCCAACTGCATGTCAGACTTTTTCCTACAAGGTTACAAATGCTTTACTGGCCGTCTTTTCTCATTGTTTTTGACACTGCAGCAAGCAGCATATGCTTCTCTTCCAATAAAGTGAACATTCAATCTTGGTCTAAGTGCCAGCAAAGTGAGGCAGAGAAAGAACTGTAAGCCAACACACCCAGAGACAATACAGTTAAAAGTACGCTGTCAAGTTCAGACCTTTGTTGCATTCTTCTCTTCATCAAGAACTTTGAATCATGAATCTTAAGCAGGGCAGGAGACGTGTCTAGCATTATTTTCATGGCCCTGTGTATGAATTCATTCAAGATGGAGGAAAGTAAATATTAGAATGCTTGGCATTGGGTCCCCCTATAGCTTTGATGTTCTTTGAAGTTTCATACTACTTCAAAGCAGGAGGAGTAGTTACTTGTGCTGTTCAGATTACAAAGGCCTGCTAACCCAGGTGTAGCTCACATTCGGGTCTGCCGAGGTCCTGAGTGGCACTGTCACCTGGCACTCAATATTTGGCTTCATTTCTCTTCATGCTTATGCTAATAAAAAAGCGCTACTGGCATTTTGGGGATGTTGTTCATCCAGGGACTGCAGAAACTTTGCAAAAGGTCAGCAAACGTATTGACATGTTAATGAGTGCAGAAGTCATACACAATTTAAAGAGATCTCTTGTGATACCTCAGTGTATTCATTGTATACGAGACCACTGAATCCTCATCTGTCAACTGTTACGGGTGACAGACCACTTTCTGCATTGTTATAATATGCTGTTAGCTAGAGTAGCCTAGATACACAAATACCATCTTCAAAAAATTAAAGGGTGCATCAGAGAACAACTATCACAACAATCTAACTGAGCCATTGCTATTTTGCTCTCACTGGAGCTCTCCATTGACTACTGTGAAACAGCTTCTGCTTCTTAGTGTTTTGTTGGCTTCTTAGTGTACCAGTGAACAATGAAGACTGTATATTGAGCCATCTGTTAGGGAAGCCCTTGATTTGATCAGAGATGTAATTATACAGCTAAAGACATTGTTTGGTACTGAGGAAATCTTTCTGGAATGACACAGATTTTATCTCAGGTGAACATTATGCAAGTAGCATTTCAGTGACAGGCAGGTGAGCTGATGTGATCTTTGTCCTCACTGTACAAATGAGTCTGGGTGCA
Organism: Psophia crepitans; assembly: GCA_013399095.1. Taxonomy (NCBI): domain Eukaryota; kingdom Metazoa; phylum Chordata; class Aves; order Gruiformes; family Psophiidae; genus Psophia; species Psophia crepitans. The sequence goes on along the minus strand of VWZZ01000850.1, from coordinate 158,194 downwards.
TGTGACAGAAGAAGAAATAGCTGCCAGAAAAACAAGGAAAATAAAACCAGATTATTGCAATAACAATAATAAGAATAATAATGATGACGACGATAATGGGAAACAATGCTTTTTCATCTGAAAAAAACAGCACAAAATATTGTGCAAAGCTCTCCAGCAAAGTTTTTGTTACCATGAACTGAAATACATATATCACTGGTAGGAAAACAGTTAAATGTGAAGATTTCTCCTAACTCCACGAAGTCACCTCTTCACTGAGTCAAACTGATTGATGACTTTTTGAAATCAGTGTAATAACAACAAAGTCAAACCTGACCCACGGAGTTTAACCTCAGATGTCAACTTTAAACAGTGGAAACAAGAAATTAAAGTATGCAAAAACTCAGAGTCAGAGCTGCTGAAATATATATCTTTCCATCTTTCTGATGCAAGTGCACCTGGAGTTCTTGTTTGAGGCCCTCAGTGCCAAGCATTAATAAACACATTTCCTTTATTGGGAGGTTAACAGTCAAAATCAAGGAAGAGAAAAAATTAGGAACGGAGAGAGGAGAAGCACATTTCTGAATTCTCAGTCTTCTTCACAGCCACTATGCAGTATTGTGTTCTTTGTGGATTGTTGTACAGTTATAATCAGATTTATTAGAAGACAGAAAATCTGGTAACAGATCGTCTTCAGTCTGAACAGCACTACATGAAAAGCCAGAGTGTTGCATGAAAACAGAATCATACACCCAGCCCTCAGCTTTCACTGATGAAATAATCTCTTACACAGCCTGCCAGAAATAATTCTGTCTAATGAACAGAGTGAAAACACAATGGCATCTGTTAAAATTGGGTCATCTTCAGCAATTTCAGTTTGATAATTCTATGCAAATAATCCCTACATCCTGATCCACAAAAGAAACTCTCCAGATCAGAAACTAAATGCAGTGTTCTGCTAGCTAAGTTCCTCAGTGCTGAGAAAGACCAGTCACATGCTGATGGATTTTAAGTAGCACTCTGTGAAGTTGCAAGACTCTTAGGCTTGCAGCCAGCGGATAACCAAAAAGATGGGGGGACACGGGCCACCCTTTCCCTCTTTTGGAATCTTTTCAACACTAGTTCAGAGCTGGGAGCTGTCACAAGCGCTGTCACTGACCAAAAAGAAGTGCACAATTGGCTGGCAAGTGAAACGAGGGAGGAAAGGAATTCCTCCAAGCTTCTTTTTCAGTGACCTGTGGTCACAGCCCACAGAAGCACCACAAGCCCACATTCCTGCTCTGCACAGAAGCTGATACTCTCAGAAGAGCACACCCTGCCCACAGCAGCCCCCACAGAAGAAAATATCGGAAAGACAAGGTCTCTTTTGTGCTCTCCTTTTTCACATAGTCTGTCCTCCATACCTCTGGCCATTTCTAGAAAAGGTAAATGCTACATATATTGTGAAACATGAGAATTGAGTCTAAAAAAATGCGTGCAAGCTCTCTACGTGCCTATCTGCTGACATTAGTGGACCTAGCTGACTTCCAGAGTGACTCTCTCTCCCCACTTCAAAAGCAAAACCAAGGAGAGTCTGCTCTGTACTGACAAGCCATTTCCCTGTCACAGTGTGCTGTCCAGCAATTTGGTCCAATTTTTTTGATAGTGTATAATCTGGTATTCTAAAGTAATTCAAGAGCGTGGCTGCATAAATGGCAAAATTCAGCAAATTTGTCCATGAAAGACTCATTTGCCTTTGAAATATGACCTTTCTTTTACAACTCCCCAGCTTTTACTGCTTGAATATTCTTCAGGCTTTTTGAACATATTCACATTTCCTTTTAAATGTAACAACTTCCACACTAATTTATACTTCAAGACAAAAAGGTAGAGCTTAGTAATGGAAATGGGTTGCAAGGTTAAAGACAAAGAGGTTACTGTTTCTCTGCTATGGTCTATGTAAGTGCTTTTATGATACAAATATTCAGTATTTCCAGTTCCAAATATTCAAAAACGAACTCGACTCAAGTTATCATGACCCTTTTAAAATGGTTATAATTCATCTCCCTTGTGATTTTAAGTTTTTAGGTGTTTTCTCCCATTAGGGCCAGAAGTACTTTTACATTCAAAAGAAACTTGAGAAAGTCTTTTTTCAGGGACTTTCTCTGTTCTTTCTACAGGAACCACATTCCAGTTCAGGGAGATTTCTAAGTCACAACAGGAGCAGTCCCCTTGCTTTCCTTGAAACACAGGTAGCCTAACTTCTGCATTTTTTCCTCTCTGCTGGGATGGGGCAAAAGCTGCAAGCTGGCTCCACCCAGCAAGCAGAAATAACTCAGGCCACACAGAAAACAGAGGGTAGTTAAAGAACTGTAGGAGAAAAATCAAAGTGGCCACATCAAGTCCTCTCAGTAGAATCAGGAGGAGTATTTAAAGATGTTACTGTATCCTTGCCTTGTTCTTAAACTTCTCCCTAAACACTGTGTTTTGGCTTGCACTGGAGAGACAGGCCTGGGGTCTGACCAAGTATGTCTCTTCTCATGATCTTATAGGACAGGGAGGAGAGAAACGCTGCAGTTCCTCTGTGAAAGGGCAGACCAGTCACTGGTTTAAAATACCCACTTTTTGACCCACTTCCACATATTGGTGTAACAGGGGTATAGAGTGCTGTTTTCTTCTGCTGTAATGGCTTGTAGACATGTCTCCTTTCTTTAGCACACTGTTGCCTACTTACATGCTTTGGTTAGTAGCTCAGTGATACGACCACTGCAGATAAAAGACTGCTGGTAGAGGAGGAAATGGTTCTCTTCATCACTAACTGGATGCCAGCTCCTCTCCTGTCCAGCACTTCTCCACTTAACTAAACACATGCAAGTGGTTTCTACATGCTTGCCTTGCAATAGAATTGCAAAATACAGAAAGGAGGGTAAAAGCAATGCTATTTTGCTGACTGGACAGAGACGACAGAGCCATCAGTCCTGTCCGTGTGAGCTACCCTAACATGCGTGGCAACTGGATGCTCACAATGCAGTAGCACTGCTCTTACTGAACTGCTCATCTTCCAGTCCTGTCATGTTAAGCAGTTCAGACAAAATAATGGCAACTAGCAGGAAGCAGGAGTCCTGACAAAGGGTTCGGTGGCTATCTGCATCAGCATCCTTCCAGAGACAAATTCCCTCCCTACGGAAGGCAGCCTTGAGTTGTCTCTTTCACTGATACTACAACGTTAATTCCATTTGTCCCAAGTGGTATCAACTCTACTCATGCATTCTGAGATCAAATGTTTGACAGGACGTTCGAACCCAAAAACAGCCACTGGGCCCAGAAGCCTGAGCTAAGAGCTCAGGCCTCATAGCTGGTCCTCATAGCACCAGGTCAGCAATCATCACGCAGACAGCTAATATTACACATGCTTAAAGTTCATCATCATTCAGCCAAGCATTTAAGCAGATGGTTGAAAAGTGCTTTGCTAGAACTGAGCCTTACCTCCACGAAGATCAAGTTCTTCCACTAAGATGCCAGACAGGCCTGCAAGAAGGTATAGTGGTAAGCCTTTCTCCTAAAGATGTTCAATTACATGCTAGATAAAGTCACCACCTGTGGAGAAAAAAAGAACAGAAGGTATGGGCATTGATTTTTGGCAATGATCATCTCTGAAAAGTCATTGAAAGTACTGAAGCATCCCATTGTCTTCAAAAGCCCAACAATCAAATGAACCAAGTCTTGTATCCCTATATCCTAAACTGAAAAATCTCCTGCCTTGCAAGAACAGACAAAATACTGGGATCTGAAAACTCTGCCATTGCAAAACTATTTTTAATACAGTAGTTAGCAACATTTCTGCTGACATCCAAATGCTGGATGCTAAGAATACTTTTCATCTTCACTCTTGTACAGAATTTTAGTATGCATAAAGAAATAGCCACTGTCCTCTTCGAAAACAGAATGGGTCTGTCTTCTAAGGGTAGACACTGAGAAAAGGCAGAATCCCAGGGCTGTGAGCTTACTCTTTTACTCTATATTAGATATCCAGTTACTGCAGCTGTGTGGCAAATCAGGTCTTTGAACGTACAAATGGCAAGATGGCCATCTCACTGCAAATTCCAAATAAAGGTAAGGAATATTTCTACAAATGGTAGAAATACATTGACCACACTGTTGTAAAGGACCCTCCCATCCTCTTGAAAATAAAGCATCATAACATTTGAATAGTGAAATGAGACTTAAAATATCTTCTTAAGCAACAGAACTTATAAAAGCCACTTATTCCCACACACAGCAGAAATGGAAGAATTAGACCCTCTAGTATTTCAGCAAACAACTTGTCTTCAGCAGCTTCCATACATGTCAGAGTAAAAAATAAACCTTGCTTCCATTTCAAATGTATAGGGTTTCAAATGCTATTCCTGATTCCGAATTACAGGCACAATCACAATATGTCTTGAAGCACAAAGATTCTTGCTGGTCTCAACGGAGAGAAGAGCACACTCACTATGAGCCTGTCAGTTTTCCTGCTGTACGACTCCTTCCCTACCTACCACCACCAACCAGCAGCGATGGCCAGGAATACAAACACAGAAGCTTTGCCTTTGGCTCCTTGATCAGAACGTAGAGAAATCTGGCTATTAGGACACAATGCAAGCCCCAGGTTCCTGGTTGTGGAACGCAAGCAGAACCGATGTCTGATGTGATTAGAGCTTGGATTTCATCTTTTGCTATGCATGTTTTGAATTTGAGGGAGGAACAAAGCTAGGCTTTTCTTCTGACTTTTTTCAATGTATGTCAGATGCGACTCTCACATGTAATAAAACCCCCTTCTTTCTGCTACGAAAAATGAGGAAAAAAACCTCACTGGTTTTTGGGGTTTTTTTTTGGTATGGTAGCAACACATCTGAGTACAAAAACCCAGGGGAAGCAGGAAGAAAACATAAAATTGCTTGAACCACCACAGCAAACGAATTTCCTTCAGAGCCTTCAATACTCATAGCCAGGGGGAATACAGCTGATGAAGGTTAAAAGCATTGAATTGTGCATGCAAAATAATTTTCATTGGGCTCAAGGCACAGAGTTGGAATTGGGTTTCAAGTGTGAATACACTGAGATCTGGGAACATGGTTCAGAATATTATGAAGCCTGTGAAACACAAAACCGGAGCTAGTTAATACCATAACTTCTTACTGCAGTTGAACTCCCCTCAAAGTCCAAAGATTTTGGTTCAAAATCCTGACATTTCACACAACCTCTGTGAACACTGGAAAAGAATTCTCACACTAGCAAGCTCTCCTCAAATGCTGCTACTAGCTTGATGGCTGCTTATTTGGAATAAAATTCAAGGGGAGACAGACATTCCTTCATTGATCCATATACTGAAATACTATGCCTTCTTGTGGACAGTGAGAAACTTAAGTGAATGGGCAGGTGTACTCCTTCCTCCCACATTGTTTTGGGAGAAGTATGGAAGAGTCTCTCTCTCTCTCCAAAGTCTATAGGACAGCCAAACATGCCAAATACAGGCTAAGGAAGGTGGCAAGAGTGTTCTGTTCTTTTCTTTATGCTGCATGATAGTCCTACTGCAGAACAGTTCTTTACCCTGTCCTTCAGGCAGTTTATTTCCAGATCTACCAGGGCAGGGAACAGAAGCCTTATTCCAGACTGGGAGATCTTATTTGCTGCTGCTTTTGACAAACTTTTGCTATGGCCAAGCACATAAGGTACAGCAACTTCAAAATGAATTTATCAGCTAGAAGCTGATTTATTTGGAGTTGCTCTATGTATCATTATGGTTACCTTTTTCTGCAATGTACCTAGATTTTCTACATTTAAAATCTCTCTGCAAAATCACATTCCTATTATACATATTTCCTGGACATTCTCCATTTATCAGAAAGGTAGCTGAAATTAAAAACATTACTTAAATATTCTCTCTATATCGTGTGCCCTAAAGATTCAAACCAACCTAAACCACTTTGGTAGAAAGACTTTAAAGTAAAAAAGCTCTCCAAACCTCAATTTTCCAAATGCTTTCGCTTAGCTCAAAAAATAACACCCTTATGATCCCTTGTGATGTACTGTGGGCTTAGATTTCTACTATTGTTAGCCGAAAGCACTACAGAACGTGTCTCAGAGAGAGAGACTCCTATTGAATAAAAGTGCAAATATTGTTCAACAAATAGAAAAGTCCTCTGGAATCAGGATTGAGCCTCTGTTGACAGCAGATCAGCAAATCAAAGCCCAAAAGACTGCATTAACAGGAGAACCTGTCAAATTTCCCCATGTCTTGAACTCAGCATAATGCAAGTGACCCATCAGCTGCAGAACTGATCATATCCTTGAGAGGGAGTCATGCAGCTCCCTCTATCAGGATTTAGCAATTCACTTACAGGGACAGAGCCGAAGTAGTTTGAAAGCATTAAAAAAATATAAAACCTGCATGGTTTAATAACGGCAATTCTGCCACCTAGTGACCAAGAAAAATTAAGGTACCTTCTATGAACGGGCTGAAGGGGAATTGGCTCAAGCAGCTACAGCTGTGCCATAGCTTGTGGATGGGCACTGCCATAATGCTATCAGTAGCCGTGGTTTATCCAGGCAGCCTGCCTGCACGCGTGGAGCATAAAAGAGAATAGTGTATGCTGCTCAGCAGCGCATGAGAAGGATGACTAAGCCAAGTACGTAGAAACTCGGTCCAAGGCTCATTCATCAGCACGCACTGGGACTGCTGATGACTCTAGACCTTCAGGGAGCTAAGTAAGTTGGTTCAGCAATTGCCCACGTAGAAGCACAACACTGGCAGAGAGGAAGGCAGCAGAAATTGAAGTCCTTTGGCTTACTGGACAGTGAGCCTGATTTGAGCCTCAAATCTCCAGTGTATGGGTGGTGGTTCAGCAGGGCCTTCCCTCAGAATTCACACTGGGAACCCCTAAAGCACCTGCTCAGCATGAAGCTTCATAGCATTATTCTCCAGATGAACTGCCAGCAACCAGCACTCTCCGTCCCAGAAGCATATTGGCCATAGTGTGATTCAGTGCAATTTCCTGAATGTCAGATGGAGCCCTCTGAGCTGAGCTGTAGATGAAAAAGGTCATCATCTGCATCCAGTGGAAATGTATGTGCTCTTCTCTACACAGAATTTTGTGACCTTATTTTCATTGTCCTGTATACACCGCATGCACAGGTTGTAGGAGGAGATAAAGCATTTAGGGTGGAAAGGTTGCTGTGCCCGCTCTTACGAAGGGAAATGACAAATGACGTGGTATTGAGAAATGTGTTTTCAGAACAAATTCGTGTGAGTTAAAACAACTAGCTCCTACACATATGCCTTGGAAGCATCCCTAGGCTTACATAGGTGTAAACTCATCGCTACCTGTTGCATTTCTCAGTGCCTACCTATAGCAAAACACTCTACAAGCTTTTGTAAAAGGGATGGCAAATAGATAGAAAACTACAATTGAAAGCCTAAAGATGGAAAATTCTGAGCTGCTTACAGGCCTATATTACTAATTAATAAAGTCTGCAATTAACCATTAAACACTTGGCTAGGCCAGAGCTGCAAATAGAATCCAAGTTTGCCATCTCCATCTTCCTTGCTCTAATGACTTGAAAATCCTTTGTCCCTAGGTAGGTGTGCATCTATTTTACATCCTCAGTAAGACTGCTATTAAAAAAGCTACTACAGGTAAAGCTAGCTACAGGGCTTTGGTTTCAGTCAGCTGGTTTCTTCTTTCTTATATATCTGCAACTCAGAAAATTTCATCAGAAACTGTGAAACTAAAACAAGGTGAGTGGAGAGCCCAGATCAGTGTCTTCAGAGACCCATATCTCATATAGTTATTCACCATTGTCCCAGGAAAATAAAGGCAGCTGTTCAGGAAGACATTTCTATTGTGCTTCAGTTTACACTTAGCTTTAGTTGGCTTTCTGGTTGAAGTAATAGCATTTAAGGAGTTTTTTCAACTGTGAACTGGAAAAAAAAAATAAATCAACCAAAAAGTGTTTAGTCTCTCTGATGAGTGACAGTCTTTCTATCATGCAGCTATTTCGAAAATCTTTGGAAGGCATTGCCCGCTTTCGTACAGCATATATTTACCACTTAGAATCCAAGGCACCTGGGATTATCACAGCAATACTGTAAAATATATGTAAATCAATAGAAAGCCACTTTGGTTTTTTTTCTTCCTCATACTGCCACACCAAATAGAAGTGCTACACTCCTGGTGATTAAACCATGTATTAGTACAACTAAACACAGCAAGATTCTAGTAGGAGAGAGAAGGATGCCAGATTCTTGTTCCACAATATGCACATTTTATCCTTCATCTCCATCTGGTTTCTCAAGACTGTCCTGTTCTGCTCAGGGAATAGGAAATTCTAGCTACTATTTGAAAGCAGAAACATTAAGGCAATGTTTGTTTCAATAACAAATTGGATTCAAAAAATAATTGTGGGGAGAAAGGGGAAAGTTACATGGATACCAGAGGAGATCCAGAAAATGTTTTGATTTGTGTTGATTGATGCTCGCCTGGACATGAGCCAGCAGTGTGCCCAGGTGGCCAAGAAGGCCAACGGCATCCTGGCCTGTATCAGGAATAGTGTAGCCAGCAGGAACAGGGAGGTGATCGTCCCCCTGTACTCAGCCCTGGTGAGGCCGCACCTCGACTACTGTGTCCAGTTTTGGGCCCCTCACCACAAGAAAGACATCGAGGCCCTGGAGCGTGTCCAGAGAAGGGCAACGCAACTGGTGAAGGGGCTGGAGCACGGGTCTTATGAGGAGTGGCTGAAGGAACTGGGCTTGTTTAGTCTGGAGAAGAGGAGGCTCAGGGGAGACCTTATTGCCCTCTACAACTACCTGAAAGGGAGTTGTGGCAAGCTGGGGGTTGGCCTCTTCTCGCAGATCACTAGTGACAGGACAAGGGGGAATGGCTGCAAGTTGCGCCAGGGGAGGTTCAGGCTGGAGATGAGGAGAAATTTCTTCTCGGAAAGGGTGGTTGGGCATTGGAACAGGTTGCCCAGGGAGGTGGTGGAGTCCCCGTCCCTGTGGGTGTTTAAGGAAAGGTTAGACACGGTACTGAAGGACATGGTTGAGTGGTTAATAGGTGGTGGTGGGACGGTTGGACTGGATGATCCTTGAGGTCTCTTCCAACCTTTATCATTCTATGATTCTATCTTCTTCTGAGCAACCGAATGGTGCACACATTACTGAAGAAAGCAGCTAATTCTTAGGGGCGCAGCGGAGTAGGGTGTAGAGACCTCTGAAGTGGTCTATCTAAAAGGTTCAACTCAGGTAAGATACTCTCCTAAAAGTCTCTCCTGTTTCCTGACATGAAAGTGTAACACAGCTTCAGTTTTTTGAACCATACTGTCCTACATGTCCAATTGAAGGATCAAAAATTCCAGTTATTCTGAATGGATAATCGTGGATGTATACTGATGATCTGTATGCAGATGATCCCTAAATGACTCATATTTTGATTCTCCATCCCGAGGTGCCATTGAACTCTGATCTTCAGAGCCAATACTAGGTCTTGCATGTGTGTGCATAGTGGTCGCAGTGGTTATTCTTAATTTTCATTAAAAGTGAACCAAAGCACAGATGCATCTAGAAAGCACGCAATGGAAAGTCTTGTACACAGTCTTCACGTGTCACAAAAGTCACTAGGCCACAACTCAGGACTAGGTACAACCTTCCTACTCCAGAGCAGTGAGGTACACTAGAACAGATGGACAAAGATACGAAGCTAAAAATGTATTTCTTCTCAGAATTCATTTTTTTTTTTCCTGACAGAAAGGGGACAAAATATTCCTTTGCAGATGTCACAGTCAGCTCTGCACAATGAATCATTGAAAAAGCAACAATACAAAACAACTATTACCCTAACAACCAAAAGCTAATGACTGATATGTCATGCCCACCTAGAAACTTTCAGGGAGGAACCACGGTTGCAAGAGGTATTCAGTCAGACCCAGGTAAAAGAAAACGTAAGAACAGCAGGAGTCCATATTCTCTTTACTTAGAGTGAGAGTAGCTCATCTGCCTCTCCTTTCCCAGTGTATCAGACACACTGTTTGACACCTGCTTAATGACTTCCATGATGACTCACAAAACCTCCTCATAACTGAATGAATCTGCACTATAAAAAAACCCTGATCCCTCCTGCAAGCTCAGTAGCTGAGGCAGAAGTTATTTAGTCCTCCAAGCCTGTGCAGATGTAGAAATGTCACAGGAAAATAGTCCATGGGCAATCCACTAAGGCAGAAGAGTTGCTCTGAAGAAGGACCAAATGCAGTCAGCTACCCTAACTCCTTCATAGGTTAGCCTCCCCCACTGAAAAAGGTAGATCCACCCACTGCAGGGATGGAAGAAGTCCTCTCTTCCTATACCCAGCCACCAGCGCTAAGCAGCAGAACGTGTGCTTTGGAGATAGTGCTGAATTGGTTCTGATCAGAGAAAAGCCTCACAGTAGGATGACATTTATTCCAGGGAAGCCTCTGAGATTGAGCTGTTTGGCAAATGTGGTGGAATAAAAGCTGAAAAGAAGGGCAGGTCTCTCGATCATAACTGAAGCTCTTTGAGACTTTTACTCTACCATTGCTTTTATTGCAATGGAGTTCTCTTACTTTTTTAAGAAGTATTTTGACAAAGTTGCTCATTGAAACTTCAAAACCACATAGATCTTGCCCTAAATCTGTCAGAAAAGAATTTTGATACCTGAAGTATAATGTCTGATTTATACTAGTATCTGGTCTTGATCAATAACCCAAACTTAACCAGCTGTTCAAGGAATGAGGTATTCAGTTAAAAAATGAGTTCCAACAGTATCTGCAATCCCTAGTGACCAGCTGATCAAGTAAAAGAACAGCTTTTTTATTTTTTAAAAAGAAAACGTGTAGACAATTCCTTTTTTTCATATTGCAGAACAAACATCAACTGAAATCCGGTTTTGTGGGATGGTCACTATTTTACCACTGATAATGAGGTTTTATTATGTAAAGTCTAATGTCTAACATAAGTCATCTGAGTACCTGTATTTTCTCCAACTCCTCACACGCAAATATTCCTGCCATTCACTGTTTTCATTCATTTGCTACTCCCATTTTACAAACACAGACTTGCTATATCCTCAATGTCTCTCAAATGCACAGTGCATCAGGAAGCAGTGAGGGAGGCAAATTGTACCACAACGGAGGTGAGCTTGTAGGTGGGAGCAAGGAGCTTACCAACAAGGATCCAGGATGCAGAGTAGCGAATCTGGGTCAGGATCAGGGCCAGACAGAGTGATGGGGGTCAGGCAGGCCAGGGACAAGGCAGTCTGATATCAAGTCAGGCAGCCCAGCCAGGGGGTCTGGGTGAAGGTGAGAACTGGGCCTGACATATCTTCTTACACAGCCGTGATGTGCACAGTAGTAGAACCTCAGCATAAGAGCAGCTCCCATGGGAGAGGAGGGGCAGGCCCTCACCTCTGGCCTTCTCTACAACAGTTTCCACTTGTGAAGTTGCTGACCTTGCACTCAGACAGCTAAAATTAACTCAGTCAACTAAAATCCTGGCAGGTGGATGTGTTACAGGCCTTACATAATGCAGATCTGAAGCAAGAAGGGAGAGGTTTCCTCATCTACTTATAAAACGTGCAAAGGCATTCTGGTAATGAGCTACTACAAACACCTACCTTGGTGGGTAGACTCTGCCTCTCTAAAATATATGACATTCCCACAGCACTGTTAAAAAACCCCACTTCTTCCACATTTAAATGTTTTTCATCTTTCAGTTTGAAAAATGTCTCATCAAATCTTTGGAATTTCAAAGTGATGCACTTTTCACTCTCCCCCAACTCCTCCTACCTGAAACAGCTGCGAAGAGCATCCCTACCAGACACTGCATACTGCCCTGGGTTTTTTCCAGTGCACCATGAAAACCCATAAATCTGCACTGTTTGTACCCAGGGTGTGTCGGAGTCTCTATGGTCAATGCACAGCTAGCTGCCTTGGTCAGGTCTCTGGAGTCTAAGCAGCAAGGTAACAGGGACAGTGACAGGAGGAATAAAAACCTCTTCAGTCAGTTATCAGCATTCATCCCTCTTTCCCCCATGTTCTCGGCCTGCTGCTTGGGTCCCTTTACCCCAGTACCTCAGTTCTGTGTCATTAATCACATGCTCGTTAATCCTGCAACAGAAGTTAAACACTTTTGCTCACCTACCACAAATGTGCTGATGTCACAGCAAGAGAGTCATCTCTCATCACCTGCTCAACAGTGCTGTATCTTCAAGTGAAGCAACATGATGTTTGGTATGTCAGCCTATTAGCTACAGGCAAACTGTTTCTGCTTTTATTTTTGGAAGTATTCTCCTACCTGAGAATTGTTGATGGAAGGATTAATAGCAGGAAATACTGGTGCAGGTGACTAGAGGCTCCAGTTTGAATGGTGTCAGGAAGATGCAAAGGGCAACCAGAACATTCTGGAGTACTGTTAAGATAAGGGTTATAGGAAAGGCAGAGAAAAAAGTCCTGCAGACAAATCATGCTTTCTACACATTATGAAACAACTTACTTGGTGGGTATTATTCCAGTATTTAGGAGAAAACTTTGCCAAATGAAACAGATGTAGCCAGAACAAAACAAACCTAAAAAACCTGACTGTCCTGTAAAATACTTCTGAATTTGAACGAACAATCAGAAGCAACTCTATCTCTGCAAATTCTGCAGGCGAGCCATAGCCTCCAGGTAATCAAAGACCTGGGAATCAAAGATAAAGTGCTGAAGAGGAAAAATGCTTGTAGAAGTTAACAGGGCTTGCCCAAGAATAATGTTAGCCAATGTTTTTTCTTTGGTGTTTATACCACAGTGAGTATTGGTAGATGTGCAAGGATGTTTTTTCCCCAACCCAAGGTTTTTGTGATGCTACAGTTGTTAGCATGAGGCTTTGTCAGCCAGGACAAGCCAAGGGACACGGACAGCCTGATATCCAATACTGCTGAGAAGGTGCAACCTGTATCTGCTGGAGCATATATATTGTTCACAGTACCATACAGCTGTTCAGGACTACTAAGGATGAAAATCCTCCAACTAGGCCAGCTACATTACACAAACTTATCACTTGCAAAGTTTATATTATTTCCTTAAATAACAAATGTGTTCTGGTTCGTTGGTTTTCTTTTTTAAAAAACAAAGTTAAGATTAACAGGAGCTGACGGATGCACAGAACTTCTGAAAGTCTCCAGAAAAATCAACGTAACACTAGATTTTCAAACGTTCTTACGATCACTTACAGGCTTTCACTAAGCAAAGCACTTAGTTATAAGTTTGAAGTCAAGCATGTCTACCTGTGTAGGAAACATGCAAATTGAGATCTCAATTTCAAATAAATCTTGATGCTGTTTTTAGCTATATGTACTTATTTTTTTAATTGGAATGGTGGGCATTACATAAAAAGAAACTGCTTGTCAAATTTTTTAATACCCTTATTTTAAAGGTAAACATGAGTAATACAAAGAACAACCAAGCAGTGAGGCTGGGACCTTTAAAACTTTAAAAAAAGGAAAATGTCCAATGAAATTCAGTGTGAAGCCCCTCACATCTTCTGTCAGCTTTCACTGCCAGTTGCATCGGCTGTACGTATACTGCCAACTGCGCTACAGAGCTGAATTATGCTGAGCCCCATGACGATCCCATCTCTCTATCCACCTTGCCGGTATAACTCAGCCTCAAAGTTTCAAAAGAGTGTTTTCAAGGACTCACACACAAGACACTCATCAATATTTTGAGCTCCATCAGTGCCTATTCACCTACATTCAGTATATGAGAGAGGGTTTATGTCAATGATAAAGCACTGTTTGGTCTTAAGCCTGCACCCAAGTTGAATGCCAATTCTGAGCCCGCTGTATATGTTCTCCACAACCAACAGTCCAGACCTGTGCCAATCTAGGAACCTCTAGTTGGCCATTACCATAACTGAGGTATAAAATCCATCATAGCCCAAGCTGGTCTCTGGAGAGTTATGTCTCTACTCCTCTCTCATACAAAACACTATACAGAAAGCCAGAGCCACATAATACATTGAATATTGCCATGTCTCCTTTCTTGTCTTATTCTGAGAAAAAGCTGAATCTTCCTTGATGAACGCTTCCTTGCATGACATTAAAGAGTGCAGAATGGAACACTGCCTCCCTCCACAGTCCCTCTTCCCTAAGAAAACAAATGGCAGGTCCCTTTAGCATAGTTTTTTTTAGGCAATGACTCTTCTCCAAGAGATTTACTGCAGCAGCCTTACAAGAGATTTGTAGCAGGCAGTGCTCCATCTGTGGACTTACATCCTCTGTGTGAGAGCCATAATTTTCCCAGAGTGAAATGACAGGAGATCATAATGGCTAATCATGTATTATGATGATACTGTCTCTACACGAAGGATTGCACTTGGCTTTCTGTGCCTCCTTTGGGCAACACAAAACTTTCTTACAAAGCCGAAACCAATTACATTTTCCTGGTTGCTACTGTGACATCAATTGGACACCCCACCCCCACACGCAATGGCCCTGTCCCTGCTGTTTTAAAGAATGTTTTTTGAAGAGTGGATTTCACAGGGAGTTGGATACTGGATATGGAACATTTCAGCTGCAAATTGCTAGCACGATTCTGGCTCAAGTTGATAACAATGTACATGTGTGACAGGTGTTTCACTTGTGTGAAATGATCTACTCAGACAGTTCTTCATGCCCAGGTGTCCAACGGCAGAACGAAGTCCAACAGGTTATTAGTGCAAAGCAACATTTTTCATATAGAAAGGATAACTATTTTAATTTCATTATGGCATGAGCCGACTACTGTAGACAGAAAAAATATTCTTAGAAAGACATTTTGCCAACACACCAAAATACTATTCTTCTAACTGGTCTTGAACATTATTGGCAGCCACCAATGGACAGGCACTGTACACCTCTGTCCTCTCACCAAAAAGCTTACATTATTTAAAAGTAGAACGGACTAAAATCTTGATTCGGAACTGGGGAAAGAAGATTTCATCCTCCTGTTTTATGCAGAAAGCTCTCCACTGCTTTCTCTTTCCTTAGAGTCTCCCATTCTTAAACTGAAACAGACCTAATGTGACCAATTTACGGGGCTGCAGCACAAAGTAGAATCACGGCACGTTTTCTGACTTTCCCATTAAGTTCACTGAATTGATCAGTTCTTTTGTGGTCAGACAGGCAGCAAGAAGAAAATCTTAGCTTTAAACTGTGAGAGCTCAGACTTACTGAGCAATATGCAACTTTTCTTAGTCCAAGATTGAAAAGTCTGCAAGAATCTTGACATTCTAATTTGCAAAGGAGGATCACTCGAATGCTTTTGCCACAACTTAGTTCAATTCATAACTGATAGGATCTTCACAGCACAAGCTGGAGTTTGTAAGATACAGATTCAGTTCTCTGCTTTGTAACTAGTGTCCTGTGTGACTTGAGATGAGCACCTGTGCTGTAGTTTCCCAGCAGTAAACAAGGGCAGTGGCATGGCTGAACTGTTCAGGAAGATGATCAGTTTCAGGTGGATTCTGAGAATCATGGAACAGAATCATCGAATCACTAAGGTTGGAAAGGACCTCTGAGATCAGCAAGTCCAACCGTCAACCTAACACCGCCATGCCTGCTAGACCACGTCCTGGAGTGCCACGTCTACACATTTTTTGAATATCTCCAGGGATGACAATTCAACCACCTCTCTGGGCAGTCCATTCCAATGCCTCACTACTCTTTCCGTGAGGAAGTTTTTCCTAATATCCAACCTAAACCTCCCCTGACGCACCTTGAGGCCATTCCTTCTCGTCCTGTCACTTGCTACTTGGGAGAAGAGACCAACACCCTCCTCACTACAATCTCCTTTCAAGTAGTTGTAGCGAGTGATCAGGTCTCCCCTCAGCCTCCTCTTCTCCAGGCTAAACAACCCCAGTTCCCTCAGCTGCTCCTCATAAGATTTGTTTTCCAGTCCCTTCACCATGCAAGATAATGAGGCCATAAGGCTCTGAGTGGATGAGCGGGTTTTATCCCTACATTGCTCCAAGACAGGCTGACATCCTATGTGTCATGCACTTGCTGGAATGCCTTCTCGCATCACACTTGCTCAGTATTCTGCTGAAATCAGCAGAATCATTCCTAATCCTGCACTGATACATGCATCTAAAAGCTAGCAGTTTGTTTGCTCACTGGACACATTATGGAGGAAATGTGTGATTTTGTATCTAAAAAGATTTAAAAAAACCCCAAAAAACAAACCCCAAAACAAAACAGGAATATTGAGGCTAAGCACACAGGATAGGATTTTTTACAAATGCCAAGTGGTTGCCAAGCATCCGTAGGTGCAGATTTATTAGGAGGTGGAAGAAATCAGCAGAATGATAATAAGCTGGGTTTGTATATTAGAAGAGAGAGACAAAGACACAGACTGCCATAATGCCTTGCTGGTTCAGTACTCCATTTTTAGTCTGCACGATGCAACTCTTCCGTTTCATTAACAGTAAGGTCAGTCTTGGACCTCTTGATTGAGCAGGTAGCCCACTACTGACCAATTTGAAAGCTCCATCCCAAAACTCTTAAGAACAGGTCCAGTCTAAATTTCATCTACTGCTATTTTAAAGGTATTTGTCTCATTAATACAGAACAGAAGCTATAGATGGTTTTGTACCTTGGAAAATCCCTAGGTGTTTAAATACGGGTGCCTGAGGTCAGGATCCTACACCTGGTGAGAAAAGGTAAATATTATCACATACAATCCATGCATTCTGGAATGTTTTCTTACCTTCTCTTTTGCCCTCCTTTTGCCTCCCAGAGTGAAAGCAGTTTGGATACAACCTACAATTTACTCAACCCAAGTACTCAAGACATTTTTTTTGTCATTTTAGGGCCTTCTCTCTACTGCTGTCTCCCATTCTCAGTATCAAATGGTACTTCAAAAACTCTGACCTGTCATTCTGAGTCTAGCAATGAAAGGAAGACATAGATAAAGCTCATGTTTCTTGGCTGAGGGGAGAAGGGCAGACTCAAATCTGCTATAGAAAAAAGCTAGATTCTTATTAGCACTAAATCTGGGTGGTCAGATTTGCACTTTAGCAGCTTGTGATGTAACCATGTCTTACAGCAGATTACAATCACCTTCAGAAACGAATCCATAAAGCACAACTAAAAAAAATGGACTTAGGCATATGCTTAAAGTTCAGTTTCTGTGCTACTGAATTAAGATTCGGCAATTCCCATTTCAATACCTTCCAGTCTCTTCCTGAAATACTAATCTGAATACATATAAAAGCAAGTGCAATCATGAATAAGCAAGAACCTTTTTAACTTTTCTTCTCCTTTGTGTGACTGACCGTATAAAGCACAGTTAAACTAATGAAAGCCAGACATCTATCTCTGCTGCTATTAACACATGCCTGTAAAAAACACTGGCCCAGAGATAAGGGCAATTACTATGGTGATTATTTCTAACAGATTTGTCCAAATACTTTCAACAGTTGTCACATATTTACACTAAACCCCAGTTACCTACGCTACAGCTGCTGTGTCTTTGCAAGCTTTTCCATAATGGTTTCCCCAGCCAATGAAGGACTGGCATTTTTTAATTACTGTAAAGCTATTATTTGCCTCTACGCAGCTGCACAAAGCTTTCGATTATTGGCTAGATTGCCCTTTTCTATTTTTAAGAGTCCACAAATTTGCAGGGCAGAGACTGTGTTTGAATCCATTACAATCTTCAGATAACCGTGCTGAACATGTTCGGTCCACACGCAAAAAGTGGGATGTGGTATTTAATTGCCATGACAACATTTTAAGATCCTAAATGAAAGACAAGAACTATTTAAAAAAAATTGATTTTGGTCTATTTAACAGACTGACTAAATCACATCAATGTCATGGATATCCTGCTGTTGTTACCCAAGCCAATGAAAAAGACAAACACTGGGACTAAAGTCGATTTTATAATGGCAAAACTAAGGAACAGAGAAGCTGAAGTGACATGTCCACAGCTAAAAAAGAGTTGACTATGGATTTCCTGTTATCTATTCCTGTGTCAATCACAAAAGAAACATGCCTCCTAGAGAGTGTTCTGCAAAACAGTTACTTGATGGTCACACCTTTGAATATGACAGAAATACTTGGATAGAATGAGGTGGAACAATGAGAAATAATGGCGATGTACACTTAAGTGGTAAAAAGACATTTTAACCAGGTGTTAGAAAATACAGAAATTGCAAGAAGTTATGTTACTTGCCATTAAACTAAGAAGAGCTAAAAAAAAGTATGATTCACAATTCACCCACATGCCAGTTTTTGTTCTATTTTGGAACCCTAACGAGACTCCTCCTTTAGTCACAAGGCTTCTTTTGCCTCAATCTGCCTGTCAAAGGATCATCTTAAACTTAAGCCATTGCAGTGTTATTTCCAATCATGGATATTCTATGATATCGATTGAATTAAACCTGCTTTACGGCTAAGATTCATAAAAAAAAATATTTTGACTCAAGAGTATCACTTAACAGATTTAGGCTGCGTTCAAACAAAACTGGTGGGCCAGTAAACTTAACTGGGCAGCCAGTTTCCAAGAGAACCCTCATTCTGAGAGAAGCTGTCCCCTTTGGTGCCGTTAATGGCCGCAGGACGCGGCCAGGTAGTCACCCCATTGCTTCAGGGGCTCCGAGGCATCTGCTGCCACCTGCACGGCTTCGGAACATGGTCCGGCCCACAGTTCAGGCACTGAACGTACCAGTTAATGACGCAGCAAATGCGGAGCTCACGAAACTTAACTTTTTCCAGCTACCGAGGCATACGCCTCGAAAAAATACGACACCTGCATTCATGCACCCGGGAAGGCGACACAGCTTCCCAAGGCCGGCCGCACAAACACCGCCGCCAGCTGCGGACCGCGGGGACCAACT
>VWZZ01000850.1:66188-138735 GCA_013399095.1 Psophia crepitans | reverse complement strand
ATGCCCAGTGCCTGCCCGCCGCCCAGCAGGCACCGCCAGGACAGGGACTCGCGGACACCATGGGCTGCTGCAGCTCCGCCGCGCAGGTGAGCGGCCCGCGCCCGCGGCCGGGCCCTGCTGCCCCTCTCCTCTGGCCATGCCGTCCCCCCTGCCGGGCCGTGTTGCCCCGCCTGCGGGCCCGCTGGCCTCCACGGCTGTAGGACCCCTACCCAGCTTTGCCCTTACACTGTCCCGTGGCTGTGCGCCCGCTTATTGCCCCCACGACCGCGCTCTCCGGTGGCCGTGCGTCCCCCTTTACCCCTCACAGCCCTGCTCTTCCGTGGTTGTACACCACTTTGCGCCCTCCCAGCATCGTAGCCCCACTCTCCTGTGGCTGTGCACCCCCTCGCTACAGCTGTAACCCCGCTCTCCCGTGGCCGAGCACCCACTTGCATCTCCCGTAACCAGCCTCTCCCATGGCTGCGAATACCCCGCTTTTCCTTACCCCCCGCCCCGCCAACAGCTCTGCGCTTCCATGGCTGTGAACCCCTTTGCACCCTAGCCCTGATACACATAACTGCATCTTTTTTCTCCCCTCTGTAGCTCTGCTGTTCCCCGTTATGGCTATGCACCTCCTCGCTCACCCCACATAGCCCTGCTCCCACTATGCTGTGCACTTCTGCCTCCGCATTGGTCTGCACACTGCTCTGTGTGCTGCTTCCCCTGTGGATCAGCATCATCTCGCCCCTTCTTCCTGCAACTCTGCTATCGCTTTACGATCTTTTGCCTTACCCTGCTCCAGTCCCCTGCCGCGGCTGCAGCTGCACGCCTCCAGCTTTGCCCCGCCGTCCCCGTGCTACCTTGCACCCCGTCCTATGGCTCCGCACGCCCTCCCCCCCAGCCACGCTTCCGTGCACACACACACACACCCCCACACCCCCACAGACACACCCCACACACACACGCACCCACACCCCATACAGCTCTGCGCGCCCCTTCTCTGCATTTTTTCCTTGGGGATCCCTGCTGCCCCACCCGGGGAGACGAGCCATCCCGTGGGAGGAAACTTGTGTCCAGCCCCCGCCATCCCCCTCCCCCCCCCGGCCCGCTGCCTCTGGAAAGGGAGACCGTCCTAATCCCAGCCCCCTTCCCCACTCCAGGACCGAGGGTTCAGGTGGCTCCCTGCGTCCTCGCCCTTTGTGTGACTGGCCTCCCGCACATCTCTCATTTCCCAGCTCGGTTTTTCCTTCTTTCCCCTCCCCCCTTGCTCTCCTTTGCCCTTACTGACTCCTTTTTTTTCCCCCAGAGCGGTGCTGCCAGGCAAGGCACAACCGGGAGCTCCACCCAGCGCTCCAGTTTGCGGCTGTGCTTCCCATTTTAACTTTCCTTTTGAACAACACGACCAGGGCTGTACTGTTTTGCGGTTGGCTCCTTTCTGAAGGCTGTAGGACGAGTGATCGTGACTAACACTGTGGCTCTGCCTTGCTTGTAAATGTTAGTTTTCTTTGGCTGTGCCACTTGCAGTGGCTGAATCCAGCTTCCAGCAGACTGCTTATGTGGGAAAGTCCGTCTCTGCTGTCCCAGATGACTCATCACAGAGATGAGTTTTTGTAGCTCATCTGTTCAGGCGGACTTTTTTTTAAAAAAAAAAATAAAAAATAAGGTCTCTGTCCTTCCAATGCAAAACACTGCAGAGAGCTGTCCAGTTGCAATAGTGAACATCCTTTCCCTACAGCAAATTTTGCTGCAAAGAGGAAGGCAATCAGCTTTATGGTGCATGAAGAAATTGCGTGCATTTCAGAGAGGGAGATACATGCCAAATGTTAGGGGAAGATTTTTAAATTGTTCGGTCATTGCAGTAGACTGCCATGCGAGATTGTAGAGTCTGTATTGTTTGAGGTCTGCTAAAAAACATGTTTGATAAACACTGTCAGGGGTAGCTTAAGGAAAGCTGATACAGTCTCGAAGCAATGAGACTGAAGTTGATGTTTTGAAGTAATGTTTCAAAGTCTTTTCCAAGTTTATTTTCTGTGATTCCTATCCAAATTGCTTTTCTTAACTGTCTATTCAGCCCTTCCTAGCTCTTTATGAATTTGAATTGCTGTTTGCTGTTATGTTCTTTTCTTAAATGAAAATGCAGTCTTATTTGTGGGTAATGTAAGACCAAAAGCAGAAGAAATAGAGGATCGGAAGGTTTAAATGTCTGGCTTGTTCATAGGTTTCAACTAACTGATTTTATTTTTCAGTGAAATTTTGTATTCTACTGTCAGGGCACATGATGATAATAGTATGCTAGTGAACCTTTCATTTGCTTTCCTTATGTGTGCCAAGATGCGGAACAATAATTGAGCTTTGTATCCCACTGAAGTATAAAAAATGGTTGTTTATTTAATTCCTTAGCTATGAGCAATTGTGCGTCCTCAGGAAATCCAAATCAAAGAGTACTTGCTGAATATTTTATCAGCAACAGTTTTGTCTGCTACATCGATTGCAGAAACCTTGCTGCCAACAATACAGCATTACATTGATGCCTAATGTCTGTCTTATCCTCTCATCATTAACAATAAATGTTGTGTTCCTTGTCTACCATTGTCTTTATACTTCCCGCTCTGTTATTTCCTCTTAAGCTTTCCTTGAGCAGGAATCCATCAGATGTTCCTTCATGTTGCCTCACTTCTCATTTCTCCCGGTGTAGCTTCATTTTAGTCTTTGATGTACAATCTCTCCTCTTTATTGTGACTCCTCACCCTCATTCCTTACGACTTTGTTTTACAAGTTGATTTCTTATTAAGTTTATTTTCCAGCTCTGTAGCCTATTTGATCTTCATCTGCTAATCCTCATTTCTGTTTCTGTGAGAACTGATTACTTCTGTTCTGATTTTGCCAGCCATCTTATCTGATTACTGCATTTCCAAGTCCTTTTCTCGTGACTGCCATCTCCTCATCTCATTTATGATAATGCACCTACCTCTGACTGGTTGTTGAACCAGGCAGATTTTTTCGACGTCTTGTTCTTCCTAACTTCTATTTCATACTCAATTATACTTTGTTTGGGTTTTTGTTTGTTTTTGGTTTTGGTTTTTTTTGTGTCGTGTTGTCGTCCCCCCCCTGCCGCCCCGCCCCATGCATTTCTCAGTTCCTTTGCTGTGCAGGGTGTCTAGAGCTCTGCCTTAGGCTTTTCCTGTATCTCTTCTCCTGCAGAATCTAAAGGTTTTCAGTGAAAAACTGATTAGAATTGGCATGTTTACCTTTCCTCCTCAGCACTCTTGCCTGCTGCTTACAGTGGTGGATTCTCATGTTTGCTTTCTGCTTTTTCTGCGTTTAACTACTTAGCCTGACCCCAAAGCCCCATTCATTCAATTTTTCTGTTTTAACTCAAAATTTCTGGATTTTATCTCCTGCTGCCATCTTATTCCCTTCCTAATTTTATTCTGAGTTATTGTTCTCCATCCTTAGAACTCACAGTCAACTCTAGTCTGCTTCCTTTCTTTTCCAAACTCCTGGAACAGAGAAATTTACATTTGTTGTCATACATTCTCTCTTCTTTTTTTGTAGTAAATTCCTTCCAGTGCAGTTTCTCTGCTCTGCTGAAACTGCCTTCATTAAGTTCTCTACAGGCAGCTTCTGGCCAAGTTGCAGGGAGTCCCCTCTTTCTCTACCCTCCTTGACCTCTGCTGCTTTCGATACTGTCTGTAATCCTCTACAACTTCATGTCTTATTCTCCCTCGGCTTCTGTAACACTGTCCTCTTGTTTCTCTTCATTGCCTTCTACTCTTTGATTATTATTTCTTCTCCTCTACTGCTATCCGTGCTTGTACTTGCCAGGTTTTTTTCCCCCCTATTGTTAACTTACCTCCTATTCTACCAAATTTTTCAACTTGAACTGCTGTAAGTAATGTTAACTTGAATTTAATACAGCCATACCAGGCTTTCTTCCAGGTGTGCTCATTCTTTCCTGTTGTTCCACTGCTGTTTTGCCTGTTGGTGTGCTTCAATCTGAAATATTCTTTCCAGCATATTTTTTCTTTTTCCCATTTCGTCTTATTCCATGCTCACATGAAGTTCTTTCACTTCCTCTGGTGTATTATCTTCTGTGATCTGCACTTGTTCTTTACTGTTACAACCAGAGTCCTTGTTTACGTCTTGTTCGTTTATGGTGTTACAACTGTGTCATCCTCTTTGTTTCTTTAGGTGTTCATGCTATTCTCTTACTTACTCAGGTGGACTTTGCTGCATTTTTTGTGCTTACTGCCTCTTGACTCTCACCATCTTGAAGCTTGAGCTTGTGGGGCAACCTTGTGGGATGCCAGCTAGTTTACAATTGTCTTAAAGCAGTCTAAGTACTCTTCACTAATTATCGTGACCAGCTCCACCTAACACTTCTTTGAACTGTAGTTGTTTGGCCAAAGTGTGCTGACATATATGAGATGAAAATGTTGTAAAGGACAGGAGGGGAAACTCCCAACAAACAACTCTGTGCTTCTTCTGCTTGCAGTGCTGCTGGTTGTCAATACCTTCATGTGGTTTCAGCCCACTGTCTTCCCTTACCATATCTTTATCACGAGCTTCTGTCTAGGTGCATCTCTTTCATTGTGGATCTGCTGTACAACATAGCTTAAAATTTTTACTTATTTTTGATACAGATAGGTTTTTTTGTGTTGTTTTGGAAGTGATCATCTCTTCCTAAACGTTGAGATCTTCTGAGTGAATGGTGCTGAAGCTCTGAGTGGACAGAACAATCACATTTCTTTTAAACGTTTAGTTTCATTAAAGAAGAAATACAGGTTTTGAAGTCAAGTGGCAATTCTCTCTTCCCTTTCTTTTCGTTTTTCTCCTTCATCAGTGGTACTTTCTGCTGTTGCCCAGTAGTATATAAGGGAGAAAAAGACATGCTAAGCTCATCTTTAGAGTAAACAGCACAAAGACAGTTGACAATCCCTTATAAAACTGGATTTGTAGGAGAACCTGTTGGAGTTCATAGCTCCCATGTCACCATAGCTGTTAGGCTGTGCTGAGAGTTCTATTTGTTTGAAGTGATCCATACAGGTTTTGGGGTTTTTTGGGATGTGGTGGGCTGTTGTGTGTTTTGGGTTTTTTTCAGCAAGCAAACTTGGTTTCTACTGGAACTCAGATTGCTCCACTTATCTGGTTTATAGCACAATTCCACAAAGTTTGCATTGCAGAAATTCATAGCTTATGAAGGGAACAGACTGTGGGGAGGAGACCTTGAACTGCTTTATCTTGAGGTAGCTGTGACACAGAATCCATTCTCCCTTCCTGCTCTCTGCAGTTGAAGTGGCTGATTGTAGTTAAAAGGTATTTGCTTTGGCAAGATCTTACAGGAAACAAGACAACTTATTGAGGTCTTAGTGTTTGTGTTTGGTCTGGGAAATACTGTGTGTGTTTATTTTATCCTTACAGCTTTGTATGTTGCTGGCTTAATCTAAGATATGGGTGAGAGGAGTTTGAAATCCTGCTGGAAATCGAAGGTATGACTGGAATAAACAAAGCGCATATTATTATTAGTGGTTTCAGTGCCCTTGGTTTTTACAAGACTGAAAGAACATCCCATTGTAAGAAAAGATGAAGACAGACCATCCATTAATTTTCCCTTATGTACCTGTTGTCAAAACAACACAGAATAAATCTGGAGTTCCTAACTTTTTTTTTTTTTAAAAAAAAGTGTAGCTCTAGTGAAACGGCTCTTTTGAGCTGTTATGGACAATATAGATCTTCAGTTGTCCTTCAGCTGTATCTTCAGTTGTCAGAGGCTCTTGCAGTCAAAAGTCTGAATATAGGAGGCATCAAACCAAGCCCATTTAATTGTGGGCATGGGTACTATCACAGAAGACGACCAGCTTAATAACAGTGTTTATAGACAGTGTTCATAGAAAGCTTGATCTCTCTTTCCACACATTGCCAATAGATGAAGCTTCCATTCGAGCCTCTAGCAAATAAGAAGGATGAAGTATACAAGCAGGCTCCAAGAACAGTGCAAATGAGTCAGGCATCTCATGGAATTGTTGACTGCTTCTCTGTATTAAGGGTCTGTGAGCTCTATTCAGTTCTTGTAAAGCATCAGGTGTCCTTTTACAAATGCTGTCACAAGCAACTGCACAACCTGTGCAAATAATTCCTTTTGATCTTAGCATAGAAAGAAGTATTTCAACGATGTAACTACTTGTACGTACACTTTCAAATTCATTGAGTTTTTGCCACTCAGGACTAGCTCCTTCTGAAGTTCAGAATGTGTTTCTGTTCTGTCACATCTTAAAAGTCTTAAGTAGCACATTCTCTCTTTTACTTTGTCAGGTAACTCAAAGACTGACTTTTTTTTTTTTTAAACACTTCAAGAATGATAGTTTGGATTACGAACAAGCATGGGACATTGCACCCTTACAAGACTTTTTTTTTTTTTTTGTAAAATTATAACAATTTTGGAAAAGATTAATTACTTTGCATTGATAATAGTGAATGCTGAATCCAAAGCTTATGCTATTGACATCCGATTGGCATCCAGAATGCTGTCAGCCAGCAGACTTTCAGGTTATTAATTGTTAGGGTATATTCAGCATCATTCAGCTTTTATTTTTCATTATGAAGAAATGACAATGTTTGACATGTAGTGAAGATGTCCACTGTCTTTATGCTGTCTACAAGTGAGCTTTTAACTGCAAGTCATTTTCTCCATTGGGCTAACTATAGTTTTTGTTCCTTTGAACTTATTTCAGTGGTTTCTTTTGTGAAAATCAAAACTTGCAAACCAACTTGACTGAAACGTGTCTTTGTTATTTTGCATTTGAATCTTTCTCACTTGAAAGAGCTGTTGGAAAATTGTGTAAATCTTGTGCTTTGCTTCTAAGGAAATGGTTATGCTGAGTGTTGCCAGGTGATTTCTACCTGCTGACTAAACTGATTGCTAATTTTTACCTCTATTTGATGAAACTATTCTGAGAGCTTTTTTATATCTACATTTTAGAGACCAAGTCTGAGTTGGTGAATGGATAATAGGGTTCTTTTGGGTCTTGCAGCCACTTTAAAGTTTCACAGATTTATAAAGTAAATAAATTTATCATGTTGATTGCTTCCTGTCTGTAGGCTCCTCTTTTTTTAGTGGCTTTTTTTTTAATCTTCTAGGTAAGCAAATTTCTAACATGGGAAAAATGTGTACAATTGTATGACAATAGCCTCAAGAATATCTGTATACATATTTAAGAAGAGAGAAAAGTCGACTTGATTTTGAAGTTCAGCTTTACAGTGCTAAGATTTAGTTTCTCTGCTTTAATATGATTTCAATGCCCAATATGCAATGCACTGCAAGACTAGGAGATGACTGTAGTGTATAGGAAAGTTAAGATTCCATACTACATTTTACATGTTAGCTTCTAGCTGTCACTGTTTTTACCAGTAATGTTGCTAGAATATGGTGGAGTCACAGCAAGCAGATGATGGTGACTTGTGCCTTATACCTTTTCTTAATAAATGTGATGTAGTTAAGCGGCCATTTACAGCAGAATGAACTCTGCCTTGCTTATTCGGTGTGCTTTTTGTGTTTGGGGTTTAGTTTTTTTGTTTTGTTTTGGGGGTTTTTTTGGTTGTTTGGTTGGGTTTGATTTTGTTTGCTTTTAAATTGAAACCGCTCTAGCTGCTCTCCAGATACGTTATTTGACTGAGAGACCTCTGAATGTCATATTCAGATCCACAGAAACAAAACAGGAAACCCATTAAAGTATTTTGTTCAAGGTCGTGATAACTATGTCCGGGAATGCTTTGTCAGAGTCCCCCTAGTTTGCTAAGAAAAACTGCAGAATAATTGCCTAGTTCCTTTTAAGTATGCTTGTGTAATAAGCTAAGGGCTTGACGCATTATTTCCCTTTCCATTCTCCTCCCACCCTTTCTTTTATAAATCGCATAGAGCCTTCTTAGCGTTGGTTCCCATTAATCTAATACTCTTTTGATGTCTTCAAGCACTGCTCCCTTAATGTAATCCAGAGTGGTTTTCTTTCTTGTTACGCCAGAATTTTGGACCTGTGAGTCAGGAATTTGTATTTAAGAAGCTATGTAAGCTTTTTTTTTTCCTCCTGCCAAAAGTAAGCTTTAAGTTTTTCTGATCCTCATTAGAGGAAATGGGTAAAAAAAACGGGTCTAAGAAGCTTTTATTGTACTGATGACATCCTTAATATGTGACTGAATATGGCTGTTGGCTTCTCAATTTCCAACATAGCTCTGTCTTTGGGCTTTTATATGCCGTGACACAGAAAAATGCGCATGGCCAACATGCAGCAGTTAGTTCGTAATGTTCAGTGCAGTGCCACAAGTACCAGGTTTATGTTGACACATGCAAATATGAGCCGCTAACTACATGCAGATACGAGCCACTAAGTTCCCAGAACCCTCCACCAAGTAGGCCTTTGAAAGATAGGAAGCTCTTCTGCAATAATTGAAAATGCAATACAAAAATAGATGATTTTATGATTGTCAGTTGCATCCTACGTTCAAATGAATTTGTCATGTTGAAAGAATACTTAAGCAAACTGCTATGATTGTCTCTAGCAAGTGGCAACATCGTCATTTTTCACAGCAGTACTGTGCAGGCCATGAGCTGGGAAAAAGCTGTGATGTTTGTCTTTTGAATTCTGGCTTTAGACACTTTAAAAGGGGAAAAAAAGTTCTTTAAGGAAAATTACTCATCACCCATGAAGACAGTGCAAAGAACAGGGGCAGTATTTTCTATGGAATGTCCTTCATCTTCTGTGGAGACCACTAATTGGGGAGTTCTGCTGTGTGGCTTTTTTTCTGCAAATGTCATGTTATGGTAAAACTAACACGTTTGTAAGCAGAGTGTGTTTTGTAGTTGGACAATGTTTTATTAGTCCAAATTTTGAAAATATTTTGTAATTTGGGACTTGCAGACTCATAGTAAGAATAAAATCTGAGAGTCCGTTAAACACGCTGATGCACAAAGTTCAGCGTAGTGAAGTAACTCTGTAGGTGCAAAATATCTTCAAAAGTGAACTGTGAGGGTTTGGGGTTGTGGATTGTGGGTTGTGGGTTTTTTTTTGCATGACTACTTTTTATTAACGATTAAGAACCATGGAAGTGCCAAACATGCTTTGAAATGGATATTCTAATCCCCTGAAAAATATTACTATGATATTTGTAAGCTGTCCTTATTTATTGCTGCTTTCAAATAGGTACTGAAAAAAGTGTAATGAAGAAAAGAAACAAGCACCAACTAAATACTTAGGGGTTTAAAAACTGGGCTTTTGTCTGAGATGGCCTTCTCCCTAAACTTTAAAATGTTAGCAGGTGTTCTGATCATGTCAGCTCTTTATTTAATCAGCTGTGTTATATTTCAACATAAATATTTTAAGTTTTAGGCTGAGGTGGCAGTATGTAATAAAGGAATTTTAGAAGCAATGTTTAATATGACTTGACTGCAAAGATGAGTGGAAGATGATATACAACACAGCATCTGTCAGATTCGTAAGTGAAGGCTTCCAATATGATTTTTCAGGGTAAACATCTTTCTATTATACCATCAGTAATGTTGTAAGTGCTGTCTTATGCATGCTCAATTTCGTTTACATTATGTTGAAAACTCATAAATACTGAGTGCAGAGTATGAGAACATTAGCGAAGTAGCAGGTGTGGACACATTGAATTGGTGCTGTGCTTAGTCTCTGAAGAGAAGCAAAGTGTAAATTCATTACCTTTTGGCAGATAACTTTAAAGCAGTATTACACCTCCAGAAAACATTTCCTAGCAGGAACTCTGAGTTTTGTACTAATAGAGAGCAGATGCATCTCTCCATTGGACAAGGCCTCAGGGGACAAGTGGTGATGTGATGTTACTAGGCGAATAAGGGTATGGGTGCTTTTATGTAAAGTACTGGCATGTGGCTCTGAGTAAAAACCAAAAGCATGACTAGAGTCACCTTTGCAGTAAGTCACCTTTGCAGTAAGTTGAAAAATAAAGCATTTTGGAATGAGATTGAAGCAGAAATTCCACTAAAATGAGTGTTGGACACCATGGTGATTTGCATGTTCTGTCATGCAAATTCTGTTCTTCTTGGAATGGCCCAGAGGCATCTGGCTTGTTATGCAGAGGGTGGAACCATCCTGGAGGGCACTTACACGGAACAGTGTGTATGGCTTTCCCTTTTGTTACAGAAAACCACCACTTTTAGCTGCAATAGTATTGCAGTGACAAGCTCACACGCCCCTGGCAGTGGGAGACCTAACTTCAGTTCTGTAAGTCTGGGGGGAATTCAAGCCTCTGCCTCCCAGGGGAATGCAATGATCAGCCGTGTCTTTGGGGTGGGAGCAATACTGCTCTTCCCTAGGGGTCTACACTAAGTCTAGACTAAGATTTTTTTGTGTGTGTTTATAGTTTAATAGAGTAAGACTCTGGATTTGCTGATGTGTGTTCCTCCAGTAATGGAGGCATACCAATAATTTGCTGTATAATAAATTATGTTTATTGTGAACTTGAGAAAATAATCTAAATTTTTGATAAACTACAGTAAGCTGCTGCCTGGTTCTTTGTCTGAACACCTGTAGGTCATACTCAGGAATTCTGTAGGTAACGGTGAGCATTTTGACTGGGGCAGCTTCACACAGTGTTCCTAAGCTTCATGGTGCAGTGAACTAAGGGTTTTCTATAAAAAATTGTAAGGTTGTTGATGAAGTCGTGAATTAAAGATCGTTGTAACACCTAAAGACTTTGCTTTGGATGCTTAAACAGAGTGCATTCATCACTTGAAGATTTTATATAGAGAGCTAGTTTACCTTAGTTGCTACCTTTTTTTTTTTCTCAGAAGTGAATGCTTGTGTGGAAGCGAGTGTGGGTTTTTTACTGGGGGGGTGTTTTGGTTTTTTTTTTTAGGAACAGTGTTATCCAATCTTCACAGTAAGAGAAAATCCTAGAATAATTATAGACATCCTTCTCCCTAAAGGTAGCGCACACAGACCTTCATATTGGCATTGTCAGGGGCTCCAGGCTCTGTTTGTTATTTGTGAAGGTGTTAGAAAATGTCCATGTCTTTTCCCTCCCTCTTAGTATGAATTTCTTTGTGCAGTATCTTCAACAGGTTAAAAGTTGCCAAATGCTTTTGTTTGAAAATGGGAAATAGATTGCTAGATTTATTTTATATTCTGATGTTTTACACACTTGTTCACATCACTAATTATCTACTAAGTTGGCTGTGTATGCAGAGAAATGCTCTGCTTTTTGTGAAATAATTACTGAGTCATGTTCGTAGTGAGACACACTTAGTCAGGACCTGTAATTGGTGTCATACACATTTTGACTGCAAAGTGGTTAAAACATAGTTCAGATGCACTATACTGGTCATTTTACTGATTGCATTTTAACATTCATGATGGAAGAGAGAAATGGCTGGTCAATTCATTGGGTGTCAAAACAGCTGCAACTGCTTCCAACCCCTACCACTCTGTGTGCATGTGTGTGCTTATGGAATAGGGGACTTGTGTCTTAGTTTTAGGCTTCAGGTTAGAGTAATGTAGCAGCATCCTAAACTATTAATGCTGAGGGTCAGGAGTCATCTCCTCTTCCTCTTTAGGCTCTAGAATTAGGACCTGTTCAGAGGTGGAAGAAATTTCATTAGGACAATACACTGTTGCTGCTAGTTCTCTTAAACAGCTGAGTAGTGTAGAAAGGTGTGCTGTGTCTTAGACAGAGAATTGCCACACTCTTGGCTAAATGCAAGAATTACATTCTTGCAGTGGAAATGTTTCAGTAAACCAGTGAAATTATGATTCTGCTTTTCCATAGGTGGCGTGCTTCATGGTGAAGGCCAGCATGCAATTGGGGCTGTTACTTAGCTTGTAAAGATAGACTAAATGAGTAAAGAATTGTCTTCTTAAATGGTCAGTGAGAAATGTTGACACATGGTTCAAGAACTGTCTTTTTGGCAGTGTGGGGATGTTTGAGTAGCACATGAAACTGCAGCTTTAAACTTGACAGGACAGCTTCTGGACTGGAACACTTCTTGGTAGCAACCTCTTTGACCTGGCTTGCCCCTTTCCCAAGGAGAACTCAGGAGCAGACCATGCCTTACATGTCATTTTGTGGCGTGCATGGTATGGCAATCTGGACCCACCAATTCTGAAGCACTGGACTTGCACTGTACATGTGAAATGGCTTTATTGTGTACTCGTTATGCTACTGAATTAAACTGAATGCTGTTTATACAGTCACTTGAATCTCTGGTACTTTGAGAACCACCCTTCCTTCTCAGAAAGGTAGGTTTTTCAGGATGCAATGGCAATTTTCTGCTAAATATCCCCGTCAGGGTGAGTATCCTTTTTTGCCTCTGAGCGCTGTTTATTAATGCAGTGTACGCGGGGACTGTTTATCTCCTATGTAGATAGAAGCTGCACAGTCCTTTCTAATGCCTTGATTTATGCATACAAACAGCAGTAATTTCTATTTACTCTCTTGCACTGAGCTACAGTCACTTATACCTTGAATCCAGGTGATAAAACAACAGACTTTAAAGGGAATGTAGTTAGATGAAGGTGGTTCTTAGGATGAGGTTTTATAATAAATTATCTTAAACTGCCACATCAGTAATAGTATCACTGAAGAATTTTTAAAGTACAATTGAAAATATCCTTTCATTTAAAAAGAAAAAAAACCAAAATACTTGTGAACCAATTTTTTCGACATCTTCTTATCGGTTATTGTATCTGGTTCGAAATTGTAACAATGGATATTCCAAGTTTTTCTATAGTGACTCTCTGCTGACCAAAAAAGTAAATGAAAGCTATTTGAAAAGTTCATTTATGTAATCCTTTTGTAGTAATTTAAACTGCTGGTAACTTAGTGTGTTTTTTTTAAAAAAAAATTTGCACAGATTGCACACATTTCATTCCTTCCGTGAACTACTTGTTCTTCCCCAAATAACTCTAAAAATCATTGAGCTGACTTTAACTAACTTGGCAGTGATAGCTAATTCAGCAGTGATCGTTGATTCAAAGCTATTGCATTCCTGTGAGCTTAATGAAAGATTGAGGTCAAACTGTTGCCGCAGAGAAAGGAGCTGTAACAAAAGCTGAGTTATTGTTAAATACCAGAACCTCAATGAGAAGAAAAAAAACCCCACCACGATCAGGAATTGTTTGCACTGCATGAAGAACTATGATGAGAACTTTACCTTTGTTAGGTATCAGAGGATCTGGTTGTACTGTGCAAAAAGTCCAAAGGAAATAAATCTTAACTAGTTCCATGGCTTCCAGAACTGTTGATGTGTTTTTTAACTGGGTTTTGTGCTTAAAAACCAAAATAAATGTATGTCCTACTGAAAAGAATAGTCATAGACACCATTTTGAGGAACAAGCTGGAGTTTAGATATTTATACGTACCAGTCTTTGTAATTGACAGCCTAATGCAGCAATTCTGTGGAAGGAAGGTGCATCTTAAATTTTCTTGAATTTTGTAAATGCTCATGGAGAGGAAATCTTTGTAAAGAGCACGCAATTGCTGTTGTGATTGAGATATTAAAAATTTGGAAGGTGGGTATGATATAGAAGGGAGGCTAAGGGCCAGAAGAGGTAAAAAAATCCAGTGTGTGTGGTGGGGGGAGAATAGTGGATGGGTTTATTTTTTGAACTTACCAGTCTTTAAGGAAAGGTCAAACAATTAATGAATGTAAATGGTGAAAGCAGTGGTGATGTTTCCATACACTATGGAATGCCACTATGTCTGGTGGTACTGTAACCCACCAGCTGTACCAACAGAAATTTCAGAAATCTTAAGTGGTCTGATAAGTCAAAAAGCATGGTATGAGCTGTTAAGGGGGGGAGCCAAATGCTAAAGTGCTTGATTATGCTAGGATCTGAAAAAACTTTATAAATCTAGGCCTGATTGTTTAGGTGAATGAGTCAAAAGGCCATGTCTTGTATTCAGTATTCACTAGAAAAAAGTGGCCATTTCTAAGTGTAGAAAATATGAAATCTTATTCTTAGTGCCAACAAATGGAAAACTGTAGGTTTTGCAGCAGCATCTTGTGTTAGAACCAGGTTGAAAGAAAAAGGAAACTAAACCAAAAGAATTGACTGCTTTTTAAGAGCGAACATCAATGATTTGTGTGCATCTCTGTAGAAAAACTATTTCAACTTTTCTGTCTTACTTTCTCCTGCTTTTGATTTGAAGTAGAGCTGATTTAAACCAAATGCTGAAGTAGAAGAATATTGCATCGCTATGTTTCATCTGCACATAAGGTTTCATCTAGCATTGCTTCCAAGGAGGGGTAATGAACAGTTTGTCCTGGCTGTGGACATTGGAAGCATTTGGAGCACCTGCACTTGGAAGCCACCTCTTGAGCCAGAACAGCATAGCTCATGTAACTGGTATCTCACGAAGTTTAACTCAATTTGGCTTTGCTGGCTGTGGATACTCCTTTAAAATTTTTTCTCCTCTTGTCTGTCTGAACACTGTGTATGGTAGTCCTGGAGTTAGATTGGTAGTTTGGAAGGCTTCTTCCTCACAAGTAGTAAATCTTCCTATGGGATTTTGATGGGACATCCTTCATCCTGAGTCTCTTCTGAGACATGTTTTGGGCTGAAAAATGTGAGGGTTGTATTAGTTCTGTTGTTTTCATTTTTTGTCCTTAACTACCTGAATGAAGCTATGTCTGTATTCTTACAACCTGTGTGTTCATATGCAAATAGGAATAGTCCTGTACTCTTCAGTTGCTAGCTAAACTCACTAGCCAAACTAAAGTCTGGAGTTTAATGTCTCCCTGTGTTTCTTTTTTATGCAGTGGATGTTACTCAGGGCAGTTATTCACTGGGTTGTCCTCAGTTCAGCCTATCTGACTCAGCTGTATCTTCACTTTCTTCTTCCCACAACGTGTGATCTGATTACCCTAAGACTTCAGGATTTCTTCCTGCTGGCTTTCTCATGGTGTTGCAACATCCTCTGTTGATGGCAAATTCCATCTTTATCCTGATGTTATTCACATCTTTGCTATTTACTCACAGCTTGATTAGCCATATATATAATACTGTAGATGTTCTTTACTTGGCTTCTTGCTTCAGTCACATTACTCCCGAATTGTACATTGCATAAGACATTCCATGTTAAAAAAAATACCCTGTTAGTTCATTGCATCTGTAGTCTTCTGCTGTTATGCCATGTTTTGACACTTTTTTGTTTGTTTCTGTGTGTTTTGCACTCTGATTGGGAATGATGAGTGCTTGTGTGGTAGCATCCAGAACAGCTTGCAGTTAACAGTGAAGGCAGTAACAATTGGTTCTGTGCTATGCTGATACCTGTAAAATATATTACAGTATGCTGGAGAGATGTAAATTCAGACCTGCCATGTGGTGCTGCACAGATATATTTTGGATTTGGCAGGGAGAAACAAGCGGAATGGTGAAGTTCTGTATTGTTTTTTGAAGTGACTGGGCGCAACGAATACGAAGAAAATGGCCCCTTTTTATTTTGCATACGAGTACTTACTGTCTTGAGACCACCTAGCTCTGAATTCAACTGAAAAAACCCAACAGCTAATGTGCTGGCATTCCTTGCACTTCTCTTCTGCAAGAGAAAGCCTAACTTTAGACATTGAGCTTTCTAGGAGAGGAATGAAGACCCAACTGTAAAATTGTGCCGCACCCAGCAGTTATGATTTATTTTTGAGAATTGTTGAGTTTGCAAAGCTTTTTGCAAAATGGACAGATGTAAACTTCTGAACATGCTCTTTTGGGTTCTTGAGTAAATAACTCTTAGGATCAGCACTGAAGAGCTATTATGGCTAGGAGAGGTGTTTCCAACTTGCAAGTGTGTCTTGGAGAGGCAGGTTCTTTTGCCTGCTTTCCACTCTGATAGAGTTCCTGATTCTCTGTGCTGTGCACACATAATCCTATGCTATGTTAATGGCAAGAATATCCATAGGTAGCAAAGCATATATTATAAAAGCTCTGTTGTAAGAGAAAACCTAATCAAATTATTGAAAGAAAATTGTGTTGTTTTTTTTCTCTAGCTTGTCTAGCTTTCTTGCATCAGCAAATATTGAAGGCTCCTAATCTGTCTGGAGGAAAAGCTGATTTAGGATTGCAGGCAAAGCATGTCTGCTAAAATTTTACGGTATTTCAGTTACAACGGAGCAAAAGCGTAGTTTCCAGACTGCAGAGCAAACAACATTTGTTACACCTTATGTTGACCATAGATTAAAAATTTGTGTTGCCCAAGCATGAATATCAAGGTCTCAGGACAGGGAGTAGTCACTAGAGAGACATGGACACCAGCGTCAAAGATGAGGCTGAAGGGCTGTGAAGCTGTGGAAGAAGATTGGGTGGGAATCCTGAGTACAAGGAAGCAACTGAGAAGAAAACAGCAGATAGGTACTGGCAGCTATCTTGAGTTGTAGCACAATCTGGAGAGAAGAAAGGTTGGACGGCCTTCTGGAGAAGGGCATTGTTCTAAAGATGTATAAGTTCATAAAGATGTTAGTATGCTAAGTGATTAAACTGAGGGGTGGTAAGTATCTAGTGTCTTTTGAATTGCCTCCAAGGGTACTTTTTGCTTAAAATACTTTTTTTTTTTTCCTTTTAATTTTTTCATTATGTTTTGGAGCAGAGTAAAGACTATCGACACAGAATGAATCCCTTTATGCATTACACCTGGCATTTCAGGTTTCTTTTTGACATATAAATTGCAGTCCACTTAGTAAATAAAATGGATTACTTATGGTAACTGTGACTAGTCAGACAACCTAAATCTTTGCCAGGGCTATTCCAGAGGATGTCCAGAGGCTTTTAAAAATCCTATTAAAAGATTTCATTTGCAGATGGCACAGAGAGGATAAAAAACCCCAACAAAACAAACAAACCATACCACACAATGTATCTTGCTCCTGCCTGTTGTCAAGGGCAGCTTACTCTTAAGGTGCAGCTATAGCTGAAATTTACCTCCGCTGTTTGTAAGTAAAAGTAAATCTCTAAAGAGTCCAGAGTTCTTGGAGTGGATTTAAGAATAGGAAGCATGAAGCTTTACGTAATTTATGCAATGAGGATTATGCTAATTATAACCATATAAATGTCACAGTTTTGTTGTAAACAGTAAATTTGAATAGTGTGTTAGTTTTAAGTGTGACTGGCTAGAATCAGAAAATCATTTTGTTGAATGAGTGTAGTAGCATGCATAATATCACCTTTTAGCACCTCTCAGTACCGATTATTGAGTAGAATAAAAAGAAGTTTGTTCAGAACTCAGAGTGAATTTGCAGTTTGAATTAACTGTAAATATAATACCTGCAAGTGGAACTTCCTTAATACGAGATCACAAAAATAGCATGGAATTCCCTAATGCAAAGCTAGACTACTTAGAAAACTGTGCTTTTTAAAGCTGGTACCTGGAGGATTTCACTTACATTGTATCCAGTTTGTAAGTGCTACTATTTGTAAAGGTTGCTTTGTGCTTGAATTAGCAAAACCCAGCATCAGTACCAAAAACCCCCCCTTGCTAGTGTGTTTAAACAAAAAAGCAAAACAAAACCCAGACATGCTGGAGATCAAAGCTGTTGACATTTTCCCAACCATTCTGTTTTAATTCAGTACTGACATTTGCTACCTTGTCAAGAAAGTCTCAAAGATGCTTCAGTCTTGAGAGGAAAGATAAATTCAAAATCTGAATAAGTTTCCCCTTCTGCTCTCTCTGAATAGAGCTGTTCTGTATTCTCCCTTTATCAATCTCCTTTTCTTCATTAGATATGAAAACAATGTGGTTTTTGGGTCTTAGTAGACCTATGTGAACAGTTAGTGCTTGGGAACTAATTGAAAAAGCTTGTCTGTTCAGCTGTGTATTTTTGAAAGCAGTTACAATAAATAATTTTGTTATAACAACCAAATACTGATATGGTGGTTAGTTTTGCACTACAGCCAATGTTCATTCTTTTCTTAAAATGGTTTTCTTAAATGCATTTTGCCTAGATAGCAAAATGACTGTTTTTAACAAACTTTAATTATCTTAGCAGTATATACACGCTTGAGCAATTTTACCTAATGAGCAGCAAACTGAATTGCTTGCAACTCCCTCTTTATACTTTGCAACAAAAGCCTCCATCATTGAGTGTTTCAACCTTTAAGTACAAGACTTTGCTTTCTGGCACCTGGGCAATACTGACTAGGGATTTCTTGGCTGAAATGTTAAGCTCAGCTGCCTCTTGGCAGGTAGAGAACTGTTCCTTTAATAGCAATTTATTACCTTCTTTCTACCTCCACTGTACTTTTAAAACACTCCTGGCAGGTTTAACAACTTAGGAGCTTTTGAAAAGTTTAACCTTCTGTCCGTCTTGGAAACTAGATTACTGAAAGGTAGCTTTGGACGAGGGCAGTAGCAGATATTGTTGATTCCATGCCATTATCTTTTCTTTTTCTGTTTGTGTGGTTTTTTTGTTGTTGTTGTTTTTTTTTAACAAAAAAGGGAAAATAACCGGTTTCATGGATGAATACCTTTGAATGTCTGGATAACTGTTGACCTAGTTTGCAACTGAGGCAATTCTTTTGAATTGTCGTTCACGTTCTTACTCTTAAGTTTTTTGGCCAAGTTGCTTCAGCCAGATCAGAGTTTAAAGATAATTCTTGCTGCATGTTAATGCCCTGGATAATTATTTCTGCGTTTTTCTATTATGAGCAGAAGACGATTGAATTGAGTAAGTGTTAATGACCTCATCTCTCTCTTCTCACACAAGAGCTCCAAGCGAGAGTGGAAGCCCCTGGAGGACCACAGCTGCACAGACGTACCATGGCTGCTGTTATTCATCCTCTTCTGCGTAGGAATGGTGAGTACTACTCAAAGGATTCTGTGAATGTTACATTGTTGAAGAGTTTGGATTCATTAGAAAGAAGTTTTAAAACTCTTCATTAACTTAGTCACTGTGTAAGATCAGGGTATACTGACATGCGATCTGTTTACTGTGGAACAGAAATGGGTGGTATGTACATGTGGAAGGCCTTTGGCCTTCCATAATATATTATTTGTGCCAGTTCTTGCTCCAGCTCCTCTTCCCCTGAAATTCCAGTTTTGTTGTGGTTTTCATCGTGGAGAGGTATCACAGGACTCACGTTCCTTATGGGACTGTGGATGTCCCAGAAATGATAGCTTTCAGTCTGGTAAACAGTTCTGTGGATCACAGTAGACTTTTTGCTGAGAAAGAAAGATTCTGAATATCAAACAGGTGACTGTTTTCTTCTTGGATGCTTAGTAGGAACGCCTGTTGTTAACAACAATATTACTAATGGTAAGATCTTTCCTTCCAAGTTATTCCAGCTTTGTCCTGTGTGATGAAACCCATTATCTTGCTCAACACAACCTCAAAACACTGTGCACTTTATATTAAAAATCAAACCTCCAAGAGGTGCAGATTAGTGAAAACTGGAAATACGCTTTTCTTAATCTTCTTTTGTTTCATGGACCTACCTGTGCTCTTCTCCTGAACAGAGAATGTCTGTCACTGTCTTGCTACCGTGTTGCAAGCAGTAGCCCTTAGGAGTTTGGGAGTTCTGTGCTGTCCACTTTATTTCCTGCTGTCCCTTGGTCTCTGGTCTTTGGAATTACTTCACTGGAAAACTTTTTCCCCCAAAGTGTTTATCACTTTGGCTGCACTTCAAATGCAAAGATGATTCATATGAATTATGTTCTCACTATAACATGTGAATAGCTTAAAATCTTAAAAGGTACGGTACTTCCTGAAACAAACCAGGTCTTTTTTTGTAGGGTTTTTTTTCTTGTCTTTGTTGATGTTCTCTTGTTACTCAGTCTATACCTACCTGTTTCTGCAATTATAAATTAGAGTGCTGTGGGTTAGTGTCCCACATTTTCCTATCTAAGCGATATAATAAACAGAATAATTATTCTATTGAGTCAAATAGTGTTAGTTACAGTTCTAGGTGGTTTCACTTGAAGTACCATGATGGGTCAGGAGGGCATCCCTGCACTGTTGTAAATTAGATTAGAATGGTGGGTTGTGGGGTTGTGGAAATTGCATGATTTTCCTGACCCAGTGTACACGGAAAAATTTCTTGAACCAGTCAAGAGCCTGAGTACTGCTATATGTAAAAATGCATTCTACTGTGCCCTTTACAGAGTAGTAAAGGATCTGAGAAATTGAAAGTGAGTGCTCAAAATCAGCTTTATTACTTGTGATAGCCTTTTGATCACTTTGCTCTTGTTTCTCTCTTTGAGTATTAAGTCTATAAGTGCAATGGCCAGACTAACTTGCTGTCTGAAACTTCTCTATAGTGACAGCCTGTCTGTCAGACAAGGTGACTCTCCTATATCTTCAGACCTTTGAAACCACCTACATTTTAACTGTTCCGTGCTGACTTCACTACCTGTTGTCATCATCTCATCTGATCCTGTCACTGCCATCTGTTGCTCCGCAGATATGCCTCAGCTGTTTACTCTGCCTCCCTTTCTCAAATCTTAGCTTGCCTCATCTGTAGAAACAGTTCATTGATGGTAGCAGAGTGAGCTGATGGTTCACTTCTCCCTGTCAGGGGTGTTGCTGGAGAGCTAATGAGCCATTTGGGCCAGTCTCCTGCTCATATCATCAACACCTTGATCTTGGTTTTGCTAGTGAAATATCTCAAAGTCAGATCAGCCTGACATATGGGTAATTTCCACATTACTCTGAGCCATTTTGCATTCTCTTGCTCTCTTTCTTTCTGGAACCACGGTGGCCTTGACCTAGTCACTTGCTTTAGTGGATTTCCTTAAAAGGAACTTAGGTCGGGTAGACCTCTTCATTCTAGTTCATCTTTGAAAGCACATAATCTGAAGGAAGAAAATAAAATCTTAAAGCAAGAAAATCTGGACCGTCTAGAATCTTCTAAGATGCATACTAACCCTTGACATCTCCAGCTCTGCTTGTGGCTCTCCTTCGCTGCCTGCCCTTGACCTCCCTTCTGCTTCATGCACTACTTGCTGACAATATGACTGTCAGAAAACCACTTGCAAGATTCTTAACACTACTTTTCTAACATGCAGTGTTAGACATCTGAATCCTCCTTTTGTCTTGCATTTAATTTTATAATTGCACAACAGTTCTCTGTTGATGGCCCTTGTCTTTCCTTTTTCAGTCTAAAATAATTCTCTTAAAAAGTCTGCTTAGAAACAAATCAGTTAAACTGACTTTTCCCAGGTGTCAAACAGAGTATTACTAAACTGTGTGGTATTTTTCTCCTCCAGGGTTTTATCTGTGGCTTTTCAATAGCTACAGGAGCAGCTGCAAGACTGCTTTCAGGATATGACAGTTATGGAAATATTTGTGGACAGAAAAATGTCAAGGTGGAGGGAATAACCAACAGTGGTTTGGACCTCACACACAAGAAGTGAGTATGTGAATCAGTTGCTTTGTTCTGTAATCCAGGAGAGGCAAAACATTTCTTCTGTTGTGAGTGGTTTTCAATAAAATGGGAAGAGGGATATGCTAACTCATTCCTTCTTGTCCTTCTCACCTAAAGAACAACAATCTTTTCTAACAACCAGCAACAATACTGGGAAAGTGTACGTTGATGGATGTGCAATATGAGTACAGCTAACTGTTGCAGAAGTGGCTTGTGGAGAAAATGCACAAAAATTTTAAGCAGTACACAGCTTTTATTAAGCAGTGTCATGTGAAAGCACATGCTTACAGGTCAGAACCAGCACAGGCATTTCCTATCCTGCAGAAAAAAAATCATACTGTAGTTGTAGTACTGGAGCTGAATAAGAAGAATTCTGGACTGGAGCACTGAAAACCTGTGAACATCTGTTGAGGTTTTTCTGCCAGTCATTGCTCAGACTGTATCTGTACAACTTGGAAGACTTTAGAAAGGAAACTATTTAACCTTAAAACAGTGATATTAATTGACAAAAAAGGTGTTGCTTTCACTGATTACTTCAAAGAACTAAAAAGTCTTTAATTTCTGAGTATGATAGCCTTTTACGTCACACTTTACTCTCACACTAACAGAAAATCCATAACCTGCATGAATTATTTTGGAAGGATGTTTTCCTAAGATCTAAGTATTATGAGTATTTTGTTTAAGATTTAATGTGGCTAAGGAATTGGTGTGTTATCAGAAGAATTTGACTTACAATGAAGTAACCTGTCTTCTGTCAAAAAAAGTAATTACTTAATCTAATCGCAGCTTATGGGAGGGTTGAAGTGCTTAAAACTTAAGCAGCATAATTTTCCTACTTTTTTCTATAAAAAATTTAGCACTTTCTAAAATCAGGTGTATTCAATAGAAAATTGTCATTCTTGTGAGAGAAAATTTAAAGTTATATTTTAAGCTTGCTCACCTTTAGAAAGAAAGGATGTCTGAGTTTGCGTGAAGGCAGAGAAACTCAGACACCTTATTGAAATGTAGCAATTAGCAGTGTAATAGTCTCCTACATGTGACAGAAATTGAGCCATCATGAAGAGAAACATCTACCACTGCTAAGTGATTTCCTTTCGTAAAGGCAGGATTGCAAGTCAGCAAATAAAAATACTCTTTAACACAGTTGATAGAGCCCATTGCTTGTCAAAATCTTAATAAGGTTCAAAAAGATTATGTTTTTCTAATAAAGGTATTGTGGCTTGAGGCATGACCTAAGCAAATGAATGGATATACTCATAGGAATTATCAGCATTTCCATTTGGTTGAGAGTGAGAGAAAACCTTCTACCAAGGCAGATTATTCTGTAACTGTTTGGAGTGAAGTACAGTCCAGGGTACCCAGCTTTGGAAGAGGCCAGTTCTTATATAAGCAAGTGATCCTTCCCACTCTTACACCCTATGGCTTTCTAAATTTGTTTGGCAGTTTTTCAGAAGAAACTATCTGCTTTGCATCTTTCTCTAGCAGATGGAGTTCCTGCAGTGTCTGAGGTGCAGTTCATGGTAGTATTTCATGCTGGTTTATAGAAGCACTTTTCAGACAGACTGTAAAAATAACTCTTCTTACTGCTTGTACATTTCCGTTTGTGCAGAGAAAGAAAGGTCTTTAAGCTGTACAAATGTGGTTCTGGAAACATTA
Source organism: Psophia crepitans (assembly GCA_013399095.1). Classification (NCBI taxonomy): domain Eukaryota; kingdom Metazoa; phylum Chordata; class Aves; order Gruiformes; family Psophiidae; genus Psophia; species Psophia crepitans. The sequence continues at coordinate 115,723 of VWZZ01000850.1, read as the reverse complement.
AGTTATTCCCATTTCATTCTGCTTGCAGGATAATTCTGTCTTCATTTCCCAGTCCAAGGCAGAAAAGTTAAATCATCTGTAAAAATAACATTTTCTTCCTTGTAAATGACAGCAAACTATAAGCACTGTAATGAGGAAGTGAAAGGGATGTGGTCTGTGTGCATGTGGAAAACTGGGTGGTAAGTGTGAGGAGTAGAGTTCTCACAGGGGTATCATTTGTTCCGTTTGCATTAGACATGCTGAAACGAGTGAGATGTGATGTTGGGAAGGAGGACCAGGGACAGCCTGGTCTGGTCAACAAAGAGTGAATCAGTCATCATGCTATTGTTACAAAAATAACACGCAGTACAGCTTTATTGGACTGTGCTCTGGAGTCAGACATGAGATTATAGTCTAGTCTTAGCAGTGAATTCTCATTAAACCTATCTGCTTCAAATAAGCTCCTTGCTTTTCAAGTTTTGGCAGTTATAAGGGTGTTAAAAAACCCAATCTTTAATTTGCAAATAGTGACCTTGGCAGCCAAATATATGTCCCTGAAATGCTAGTTCAGTTGGGGTTTGGTTCTTTTTTTTTAATCATCAATACTTTGCGGTTCGTGTTATACTCTAGTGTAAGATGATGTGCATGTGCTGCTACAGGGAAGAGCAAGGGTGGCATTCCACCTTAATAAATGCTTTGTCTCAGGAAAATGCTTGGTTTTCAGGTTGTGGGAAAACGCAGGGGGAGTTTACAGCACACATGCAGAGAATTTGGTTGAATGAAACCGTATGTGCCCTATCCATAATTTGTTGAGAGTGTTTATGATCACTTAATTCACTTCTCCATTGTTGTGATAAGATGCTTGTAGATTGCAGCAAACAGTTGTTCTGCAAAGTACCCATTTGCCTATAAAGAAATGCCTTGAGGGCTGACAGAAAATCAATGACACTGGCGAATATTAGACTGTACAAAATACTTGAAGGTAAGATAGGCTTGTTCTTATGATTTGCCACTGTGCTTCCAAAATCAAGGGGTAGTGTACAAAATGCTGGTGATGCTTGGTCTTCCTGGTTTTGCAGCATAAGAGGAGACTGCTGTATTTCTCATGGGCATGAATAGGTAGTAGACCACTTGCCTAGTAAGCTACCAGTAAGAAGTCAAAATTGTTGATACTTTTTTAAAAAACCTCCTATCATTTTGAAATTGTATTTTGAATTACTTTCTTAGAAATCTGGATTTTTCTTTCAGAAGTGAAAAAAGAAACACATTGAAATATAAACTCAAAATGGTAGTAACGCATAAGGAAGGTTATCCTATAGAGCCATAAAAAAATTCATGGCGTGTTTTGAAAAGCTGTACTGAAGTTTGCTTTGAATTACATGTCTCAGGGTGGACAACTTGCTATTAGCCTTTCAGACAGCATGGATTTTTAGAAGTTAAATAAACTTTCCCTTATATGTAGGAATCAACTCAAAATTAAAGATAACCTTAAAATCTCTGTGCAACTGTTTTTGCTCAAGTAACTTTTTCATCATGCCATGTTTCAGAGGTTTTTTTAACAAATTTTGATTTTCAAAAGAGTGGATTGTTAACATCAAAGAATCACAGAATCATAGAATGGGTTTGAATTTGAAAGGATCATTGAAAATTATCTACTACAACTCCCCTGCCATAGGCAGGAACCTCTTTCACTACACCAGGTTACCCAAAGGCCCATCCAGCCTGACTCTGAACACTTCAGGAGGTGACATCTACAACCTCTTTGGGCAACATGTTCCAGCACCTTGCCACCCTCATACAAGAGAATTTCTTCCTAATACCTAACCTAATTCTACCTTCCTTCATCTTAAGGCCATTACCCCTTGTCCTATCACTACACTCCCTGACAAACAGTCCTTCTCCAGATTTCTCGTAGACCCCCTTTAGGTACTAGAGGGCTGCTATAAGGTCTCCCCAGAGCTTTCTCTTCTCCAGGCTGAACCAGCCCAACTCTCTCAGCCAGTCCTCACAGGAGAGGTGCTCCAGCCCTCTGATCATCTTCACAGCCTCCGCTGGACTTACTCCAGCAGCTCCACGTCTGTCTTGTACTGGGGACCCCAGAGCTGCATACAGTACTCCACAAGAGCAGAGTAGAGGACGAGAATCACCTCTCTTGAGCGGCTGACCACACTGGTTTTGATGCAGCCCAGGATAGTTGGCTTTCCAGGCTGCACACCCACATTGCTGGCTCATGTCCATTTTTTCATCCACCAGCACCCCAAAGTCTTTCTCTGTAGGACTGATACTTCATAAAGATGTATAAAGGTGCTTCCTAGGCTGTAAATCGGATATACTGAATTTCCAGTAGCACAGAAATTTTTGTTTGCGGTATTGAAGATCTCTAACAACACGATTACTTTGTTTACTTCAGTCTTTGTATTGCTGATCTGAGTTACTTTATCAACAAATCAGTCTATTGTTGATGCTGAATAACTGAAATTGCAGCATAGAGCATGTAAGTACATTCTTCCAGTGAGAAACAAAACCTGTTGTGGTGATGCAGTATGGAATTTTCAGCAGTAAAATCACTTACTTTCAATAAATTGTAGCTTTAAGACAAGAACCAAGACACCTTTTCCTCTGGTGCCTAGCATTTTGATTCTTGTTTCAGCTGCTAGAAATGAAAAAAAAATCTTCTTTCTTCCTGGACCAGAGCTTGAAGCCAAAGATTTGATAGCTTGGAGTGTGCTTTGCAGCTGCCTTATTGCTGTCAGATCTGTCTCTGAACTATGCAATGCGGTGTTTGAATTACATGTGTCTGTTTAAGGGTATGCTAACACAGCATGCCTCTGTCAAAACTTCATATGGCGATATAGTTGTATTGTGCTTCTAAATTTCCAGACTTGAGTTGAAACTGTAGTAGTTGAAACTGTAGTATTTATTTTACAAAATATTCTAATTTCTTCTATCAATTAAAATTGCAACTTTGACCTTGAGTTTAAATGAAGATAGGAGGAGGCTAGACTCTAGTTTGTTAATGTCAACATTTCTGACTTGGTTTCCTTAGGCTTCTCTTGGTACTACGTGGTAAGAGATGTTTGGAAGCAAACATATGAGGGATGTGGATGCACAGATGCATATGGGACACTGACACTGTTGATTACAGAGACTGGCACTGACCAGGCGCTGCCGTCAATAGCGCCCACATGCAGGACACATATAAAACACGAGCAGAGACAGATAGCCCCCCTTCTCACAGGCTGGCAGGAGGTCACTGGTGCAGGCACACACATGACACTCCACATTCACAAGCACACACACATTTATGGATGCCCTGGTATCAACACAGCCCCGCTGCGCACCCAGCACCCCTGCCCTGACCCTAGGCCTTCTTACCTGGCCCATGATTCCCCCCTACTCAGCAGCTACTCCATCTTAGTGCTTGCTACTGAAGCATGCACACACTTGTCCCACAGGCACCCCACATTCACAGGTCCCCCCAAATACCAGCACAGACCCTCCACCCACCTGACACCCCTACCTGGACCTAGAGCCTCCTACATACCTGCAGGTACAGCTACAGTTTGCAGGTGAATTGTATGTGCACACCCCACACATGCCTGCTTGGGGAAGGCACAGATCCTGCACTGTGCTAACAGCCAGCACCACAGAGGCTGTGACTCGCAGTCCTGCTCCAGCCACTTCTCCCTCCCCCCCAACTGTTTTTTTGGGATGCACATCATTCCCACCCCAGTCGCTGGTGGCCAGGATCCCTCCCTGCCACTGGCACTGAGACCCCATTCGCTTTGGTAGCTGGCACCACGGGCCTGGGACACCCACAGCCCCGGTCTAGCTCCAGTTGCTGGCATGAAAACGGTCACACCAGTTGCACTAGCAGCTGAGATTATGCACAGAGAGAGTTAGGAAAGGTTTTACTAAGAAGATAGGACAGGCTGCAGCAATTAGAACTAACCAGCCCTGGCTGACATGCAGCTGGCCCCTTTTACACCCCCTTCTGTCTGCCAGCTCACCTGGACTGGCTCCTTCTGAAAATTAACTCTATCCTAGCCAAAGCCAGGACAGTCCCACAGACAGCCTCCCACACTGCATCCTGCACCCTCAGGTTTGCATCCTTAGCAGTTGCAAAGCCCTGGTTTTCCTGCAGTTTATTGATAGCCCAGCAATTACTGTGATTGTCCAGGTTTGTTTCTGGTTATTGTTTTCATCAACACTGATTGGTCAAGCTTTCTGTCTGAGTGTCTCCCTCTTCCTTATCATCACAATTTGGCAAGGTCCTTAGTCAGATAATCTTACTGAAAGGTAAGAATTCTCACACTCTACATATCCTTACCAGTTAGTGCAATTGACCAGGTTTGTTCTGGTCACCACCTCCCTTATCACATGTTGGTCAGGTTTGACTCTGTAGGTTCTTGTTTGTAGCTTCTTTGACCAGATATCCTCAAAGGAGCAGACTGTCCTTCTGTACCCTTACAGTATGGAATAGCAGCTGCAGAAACTTGCCCTGTTAAGGAGGAAGTTATAATTGAAGTGTCCAGTTAGCACAAGCATTGTATGTCATGGTATCAACTCAAGAGTATTTTCTTTGAAATAAAGGGAAATGTGGAATTGGTGGCTTGTTGCTTACACAGTTACCTGGGCTGTGTGTGTGGGACCGAAGTTTTTAGGTTTGCACTTGTGATACCAGTGAATATCGAAATGCTCAGATCAGTTCAAGCAGGTAGAGCCACTGCCAAATAGCTGTAACCAAACAAACAGAAAAATATTATAACTTAGAAAACAGTCAGAATAGTTGTAAGATAAGAAGCTTGGGAATAATTTCGTTTTAGACAGCTCAGCCTTGGAAGAACAGATGCGCGGAACCATAAAAATAAGAAAGTTACAAGATGAGCACAAAACCAGCCTGGAAGGACGTGGTATACCATGACTCCGGGATGGAGTTTGCACAGAAATAAAGGTCAGTGAGCGAACACAGTGAAGATGAGTACAAGCCTTCATATGAAGATCCCTGATGACCACCCAGAGGTGTCAACAAGCATGTGCATAGGACATTAACATATGATAATGAGTTCCCAGAAAAGCCACAAATATGATAAGCATTACTTGGAAATATAATGAATATGTATGTTAACATAGTACAAATATGTAGTAGTTCTTGTCTTCAGGTGCGCATGTTAGGTGGAGCTAGCCCCCGTGCACCCAGCGCTGCAATAAATAATGCCCACTTTCTGAAACTTCAAAATTAAGTCTTAGAGAGTGAATTATTTTGCCGTTTTTCAGTAACACTTGCTTTTTAGACTTTCTTGATCTATGGAGTCCTGAGGTGTGTACTATGTCTTAAGTAAAAAACTAGAAATAGTACTGGATAATTTTCATAGGGATGTGGACAAGGAAAGGGAATGTTTTAAGAATGTAAGGAGTCTGTAACCACATTACAGTTGATACAGATGACATGGGTTTTGACTGACTTTCAGGAAGTGTAACTGGAAACATTGAAAGTCTGAAAAACTGTATTAAGTAATAATAGTTCTTGTATACTGTGACTGGATAATAGAACAGTTTTTGTGGGGGGGGAAGTTAAACAGCAATTGGTGTGTAGACTAAAGTATTCAGGCAGGAACTAAATGCTTTTTGGGAGCAGAAGAGATTTTTACGGAATTAATTCCTATCATGAGGACTGCAAAATAGAAACGGCATTTTATATGGCAGTTTGGTGTTGTTTTCCTATGATGATGTTAGATCATATGGGGAGAGTATTTCAATGCTTAATATATTACCAGAATTGTAGAAATTTGAAAGACTTGTTTAACTTCAGAATAGAAAAACATTCTGCATCTGTATTATACTATGAATGGTTAGCATTCATGATGGAATGTGTATAGCCAGGAGAAGATGTTGGCAGGGAAGCTATAAGACATACTTCATGAATTGGGTTTTTAAATGATAGTGACTCATCATAGCAAGCTAGCATACAGAATCTCTTTAAAATATTGCACTTTAATATTTCATAGTTCTACTTGAAATATCTGAGCAGTTTTTATTTCAAAATAAATGCTACAGTAATCTGCTCAGTCATATGGACCTATGGTGTGGAAAATCAATCTAAACAAAAATACCTGTTCTTAGTTAGTGGTATTATGCATATTCATTAAAATATCGTGGACTTTGTCCTCTTTGCAGCATAAGTATAACCTTATGGGGTTTGTTGGATCTTTTTGGAAAAAGTTGAAAATCTTGAAGTCAGCTTTAACACTGAAATGAAGCTTTATGAATGTTTAGACCTGTATCTTTGAAGATGCATTGTAGGAGTGCTGCTGTTTTTATGAACAGCACCGTTTGAACAGACTTGAATCTGGTAGAGTTAAACATCCTCTCTGTGTGATCCAGAAGTATATAAATGTCCATATATTTGTCGTGCATGTGAGTACCTGAATTCTTTCGACCCACACAATTATGATAACATAAATTTTCCTGTGTTTCTGGGTAGGCTGGTTAGTCTTGGCTGAGTCTTTTAGTCTGAAATGAAATCATAGAACGCTCAAGTTGGAAGGGACCCATAATCCTCAAGTCCAACTCCCAACTTGATTTTGTTCAGTGTAATTGTTAACTAGAAGTAATTTTCCTTTTTTTTTCTCCCTTAGGTATGTGTTCTTCTTGGATCCATGCAACATTGATCTAGTACATCAGAGGATCAAGTCCCTTGCTTTGTGTGTATCAGCTTGCCCAAGGAAGGAGCTAAAAACTCTGGCTGATATTCAGAAATTTGCAGAAACTAATGGTATGCAAAAAAGCATGTCTGCTTTTGTTCATATACCAGATATTTTCATTGGATTAAAAAAGACTTGTGCATTAGCTGAACTGAAAATTAAATATATATTGAGAAATATTAATAGAAAAAATGTGATATTTTTATTAAACTAAAAGTATACGAAATCTTGTAGTATTAGTATGCTTCTGTCATGTCTTGTACAGTTTTAAAAGCTCATTGTTAAAACAGGAATACAAAGTTTAATGAGAATTTGAGGCAATGTCTAACTGTAGGGTGTGTTCTCAACTCCTATGGAAATGTTCTGATGTTGCTACTCAACAGTGATGCTGTTGAAATGTCCTGATGTGTATCGGGCTGGTGAGAGCAATGCTGCTATTGAACTGTGCTTGCAGCATGGAGTATGGCTGTGGGTATGAAAATATTCCTGCTTTCTTTCAGTGCTACAGTGCAGTTCCTGGTTGGTTTTTTGTTGTTGCCATTTTTTTTGTTTTGAGTTTTTTTTTCCACATTTTTTAAAGAAATGTAAAGGAGACTAACTGTATTAACAAATGAAATATTGTACTCCATCATTCCCAAGAGCAGTACTTTTTCTATGCAATAATAATACTGAAATTACTCAGTCCGTATTTTAACACTGTATTGAGTAAAACGCATGAAAAGTAACCAAACTCTGGACCTTCCAAAGGAGAGTAAAGATGAAAATTTAAAAGAATTTGAGGGAAGTTCAGTGGTTTTCAGCTATTCAAGTGGAAGTGTTTTGTCCTAAACTTTCCCATTTAATCTTTTAAAATGCTGCAGTAAGATTTCTTTGCAAGATACTTGGCTAATGTGGAGTCAGTCCGGGCAATCAAGTTGAAAGCAGATTACTTTTCCTAGAAGGAAATGAAATGTTGACTTCTGTTCTGGTACAGGCTATGTGAGTACTTCTTGTTTGGTGGTGGCCCTAGGACACTGCTAGTACCCTTGGTTCTCCCACAGCATTGTGCCTGCACATCTGGGTGTGTGAATTGGGGAGCTGTGGCATTACAGTGCGTGTGGAGCTGCGCCAGCACCGTGCAGCAGGTGGCCTGAGAACCAGCAGCTTCCTCGTGTGATCCGTGCACTGCTGTCAAACACAAGCCCACAGTGAGGCTAGCCGGTATCATCATGTGGTTTTGCTCTCTACCCCTTAATCGAGCATTCTGAGTTTTCTTAATTAATGCAGGCCAGTTATTTGTTGGTGTGAAGTCAAGGTCATCAGTAGTGGAGTTTCCTGAGTACCTCTTGAAATAATGAAATGCAGTCACACTTTGTTTTACCACAAATACTGTTTCTATGTTTATAAGTCAAGTCTCGTATTAACTGCGCCTGAAACACGTTCAGCATCACCGTCTTCTAAAGTACACCAAAAAACACTCTTCCTGAAACATTGTTTGCCTTGTCCTCGTGATTCGCCAGTCTAACTTTATCTCACTTACTGGTTTGGGTTTAAAATAAATCTTTCAGTTTTTTTTTAAAGTAATACCAGAGTGAATTAATTGTTTATGTTTACAAGAAGCTTGGTCAAAAGTATGAAATGTCGTATTACAGCAGAACAGAATCATTAACGAGTTCAAGTCCTAATTTTCATTATTATTATATTGAGCTTGTCAGAAACAGGTACTGAGCTAAGCTTTCCTTGTTTATATGAAAACTGTGCAAGACTGGAATCACAGAGTTCAAATACTGTCATTGTCATGGTTTTATGGTTATGTTTCTGTTTAAATGTTCACCGACCTGTACAAGTTCCAAAAAGCAATGGTTTGCAGCAAATGAATAGCTTAAGTATTGATCACCTTAAATGTTGCATATATATAGTAAAAATTAAAAGCATGATTCAGTCTTGAAATAGAGGAAGAACAGTGAATTAATACAAAAACTATAGTAGTCAGTAAACAGGGTTATTTTTCTGAGAGCCACTGTGTAACTATGATAGATGCTTTAAATTAATTAATACTAAGATATGTTTGGTTCTCTATTTCAAGTTATTATAGACTCTAGAATAAAGAAGTATAATAAAGAAATCTGAGGACTTTGAACATGACTGCACAGAGCTTAATTGCAATATCTATGTTTGTGATGATACGTAGTTAGAATTTAGAATTCAACTGTCGAGTTCTGAAGGAGGGCAAGGCATACGTCTTTGGTTTCTTCTGATATCAGTGCTGAATTTTTCAGGCTTGCAACTTCTAACCCTTAACAAGAAGACCATCTTAATGTTTTAAATTTATGGGTACAGAATGCAGTCAACTCTTAATTTTGCTCTGCTGAGCCTTTCTGAAAGCCTTAACCCTTTCTGCAACCCGAAAATAGCAATTGTGCTGGAGATAGGCTCTGTGTGGGTTGTTGCATGTGCATTTGAAGAGTTAACCATTTTCATCTGGCTCACATGCCCTCCCCAAAATCACCCGTCTTGTACATACACCTTGGAATTCTGTCAGGAATTACTGTTTACGCACTGTCCTATCCCAAAGAAATCTTCTGTTGTGCTTCAGATCATCAGGACGTGGTATGGTAAGTTCAAATCAAGTTTTTTTAATCTAAACATCTTCATGAAAAGATGTAGCATAGTAAACCAAGCTACAACATCCTTATACTGATTAATGATTTTATCCCTACCAGGTATGATCTTCCAGCTAGCTTAGCATTTACAGCATTGTCCCCAAAGTGGAACAGGCAGTTGATTCCCTATACACAACATGACAGAGCTGCCAGCCCCTAAGGTTCAGAGCAATTATGGCAGAGCTCTTACGTATTGTGCAGTACAGCTTGTAGTTTTCTGTAAGCAAGATTATAAATAAGCATTTAGGGCAGGAAAAATGCTTGCTTGAGGCTTGAAGATCATTTCATGACAAAGCAGCCTTTGGCTTCCTGAATTGGTAATGATGCACTTGCTATTCTGCTGTAATTTGGGAAAGGAGCTGATTTGGTGAGTAATGCTGCACCATTTCAGGACACTAACTTGACTCTCACCCCCATCCTGCTTGCTCCCCCAGTCAGGTCCTGCCTTTGCAGTACCTTCCCGTCTAAGAAACGGAGAGGTCTGCTCCTCGCAAAGCCTGACAGATTTTATGAAACAAAAAAAAGTGTGTACCTTTAATCTGTACAGAATGATTGATGCCCAGAACACTGGGAACTGCTGCTCAGATCTTCAGCCTGCACAAAGGTGCAAGTTACAAAGCACAGGAATGTTCTGGAGTAACTCCCGGAGGTGATGCAAAAATGTGCAGTGTTGGCTGAGCACATTTTCTAATGCTGTTCTCACACAGCTGTGCTGATACTTGAGTTTGTAGAGCTATGGATTAGACACAACTGAGTATGTTCTATATTGTGAACTGGTTGCTGCTGGTCTCCCTAGGACTTTCTCACCCAGCAGAACACCTTAGGCAGGGAGTGCTTGGGATTCAATGTTTGTGTTGGTCTTGACACTTAAAAAATTACGTATTTTGAGCAATGTGACTGAAAGCTCGTTTTGTCCAGGAAGCTGATAGTTGCTTCAAAATGTTATGTCCAAAAAACACTGCAATGCTCTTTTCAAGGTCTTGCCAAAGCATTTTTAAGTATTCTTGAAGATATAATTCATATATGACTGTGCCAAATGAATCATGAAATGTCATTATTAAAAAGAAACGCTAACAGGTGGCCATAATTTCAGTCATGTTTAATTCAGAGACAACTGTACTGACTGCTCATTGTGGGACATAATATTCTGATCTGTTGTGTAAATGACTGGATGCAGATTTAGAAACTGAAAATGAAATTTCTATTTTATAAGATGTTGGCAGGCATCTTGATTGTCAGAGTAGTGTGGCTAGGCCAGGCTAGTTGAGGTCTGGGTGGACTTGAAGCCAGACGTAAAGCTACATTAAGTCTGCTATGGAGTCTCACCTGAAAGAAATCAATAAAGGAAATCAAGCTGGCTAAGTCAGAGTAGGTCATCTCTCTGAGGAATGGGAAGGGACCACAGGGGAAAGAAAAAGGATTTTTCTTTTGTCTGAAGATAACGACATCTTCACATGTAGTAGTCAAAGTACATCTTTGCAGTATACTGTTGGTACTTGCCTTAGAAATAGTTGTTACATCAGTTGCTGTCAGCTTCTAACATTTTTCTTCTGCTCCTGGCCCCCACCCCCAACTTTGTTTTTAGTGGAAGTGTGCTGGTTAAAGCTTCATCCTTTGCTTGTGGTTTTCCTGAAATCTTTTGTACCATATTAGTTATAGGCATATGATTAAAGAGATTCTGCACCACTAGGTCTTTGAGACCCTGAATGTTAATTCTCAGTGTCATTTTTTGAATGGCTGGGATAAAAGTGCACTATGACTGGTTTTGAGATACAGAGTCATCCACTGCTATTCTGCCTTGTTACCAGAACTGCTTGTCAGGGTTGTCTTGTATTGGAAGTGAAATCTCTAGTCAGAATGAAATAATTTTCACGACAGAAAGTGGCTGCACGTGGAGTCCTCCAGTAATACTGTGTTATGTTACTGATTACATTAATAAACCATTTCGAAAGGGGGAGAAACAGTGAGGTAGTAAATCTTGCTGTGGCCACTGAATTATTTAGAATTACATGAAAAAAATTCTGATATCAATTGCAGTAAAACAAAATGTCAGATGCAAAGGAATGCCTGCAGAACGAAGCAGTGGGAAAAAATCCCCATTGTTATGCATGCAGCGTTTTACTTTAAAAAGGGTATTGCTAGTTGGTGAAAGAGATGATAAAGCTACTGAGGATAGTGAGAGGATTAGGTGGAGGCACAGCATTGTCTGAAAGTGTAATGTTTATTAATTGTAAAAAGAAAAAACCCAAGGAATTATTTTGTGAAAAGGCATGCTGTGTTGGGATCTTAATGGTTGTGTTCTCGTCCTTCCTTGGCAAACTGTTTTCTTAACTTTTTTCCTAAACTGTTTTATATTATGTGTACACATACTGAGAAGGCAAACAAGGATGATCACAACAAAAGATGAATGATTCTTTTGCCTGGAAAAGAGAAAACTATCAGGAAGTGTAAGGTCTTTAAAGCAGGAACAGCTTAAAGAAGGTTAAAAAAATTGTATTGCTTGATCTCATAAGTTGAGTAATGTGAAATTAGAAGTCAAAAAAGAAATTACTAGGCATCAAATGGCCAGAATTTTTTCCACACAGGTTATAGTTAATTTATGAAACTTCTTGCCATGAGGATATTTTAGATACCAAAGGATAAACTGTTAGAATAATAGTGTTTGGGTATTTAATAGGATAGTACTCGAGGATATCCTTGAGCTATAAGTGGTGGAGAGCTAAAGATGCAGTAGGGGAAACATCTGCTACTGGACTAGATGGATTTTTAATTTGATTCCAGAATAGCTGGTTTTATTTAGCACTGGAAGAAATATGAGTGGAGAAATGAGTAAATTAGTATTTGTTTTTAACTTTCTGTGCTGTTGATAAGTATGGAGGCATAGAGACAAGGATAGTCTGGACTTTTTAATCACAACAGAAAATGCATCTGTGTGAGTTCTGACTCTAGTTTTTTTTTAATTATTTTTTTATATTTTTATGTAGTGTTAGTTACAACAGTAAATGTGCTTAGCTATCTTAGTAGTTCTCTTTGTGGTCTTAAAATCTGGAGACATTTAAAGATCTAAGTAGCAGGTTTCATGTTTTGAATCTTTCTCGGAACATTCTTGCAGGCACCAGCGGATACTTTCAGTTGAGTCCCACAGTTATTTGTAAAAGAAGGCTGTAATTTCTCCTGCACTCTAATTCTCATGCTTTTAAAGAATTGATGGTATGTCTCTCTGCCACAACTTGAAGTTTTAGATATATATAATCTTTAACTTTCCTTACTTTAAAACACTCACTCTGCTCCTGGAAAGGCACCAGTGGATAGACTGAGAGAATGAAGTTCTCTTTCTTCACTGACGACTGATCTGTCATATTAATCTGAGAAGTCCTGACTGCGGAGTGGTCTGTCCTATGCCGCCTTGTTTATCTCAAAGTATCATTGTTTTTCTAGACTCTGCTAGATTTCAGAAATTAGGTTTAGGTGTTAAGGTTCAGTTCCATCTGTGTTTGGCCTTGTGCTTCTATTCACACTGCCTCTGTTCTCACACCGTTTACAAAGGGAGTAATATGGTAAGATAATACGCAATTATTGGTAGTGTACCCGGCTGTCTCATTGTGTGAAGCTTTGAACTGGTAATGTGGTTCAGGTTAACAGTTTAGAGCTCATAGAGTCCAGCTCTGGAGTGAGGAAAGTAGAGAAGTGTTAAGAATTTCTTAATTGTGAGAGTCTGGGAGCCTTGTCCTTCCTGAATGCCAGTGAACTCCACCTCTGTCAATATCCAGCTGTCAATACCTCTTAGCTTGTATTGCGTGGGTTGGTCAAGCATAATCATCTGTGAGTCACGCATTCACAATGTTAGCTGTGCTTTAATTGGTGACACTTGCTCACCCAGAACCCAAGAGGAATTAGCCCAGGGCTTAAAGTACAGAGGCAAATAGTTGTGATTTAAACAGTTGCGCTGCTGCTGACATTTCTGCGTTTGTGATTACCTGGAGTTTGCTTCCTGTGTGAGAGGACTTGCATTACTGATGGACTAATAGGATGTTGCTTGGAGAAAGAGAATGCTTAAAATGGAATAGGAAATTGAGTTTTTAAATTATAATCTCTGCTTCATCATGTGGTCTTTTAGAAGTCAGTTATGTCATGTACGTGCACAATACATGCATACTGTCAGGGAGATTCAGAACAGTGAGACCATACATGGAAGATAACATAAATTACTTTACTCAAACTGTGGTTCCTAGTCTCTGAGGCAGTACTTTGCCACGTGATTATGAAAAGGGGTACGTGGAGCTGTTTGGAGCTGTGCCTAACTTAAGCAGAACATAATCCTAAGGTGACTGTTCTGCTCCTGGTGCTGAACCTATCCCAAGTATCTCTATATAGTTCTGTATTTTTCTATTTGAATCATAGAATCATAGAATAGAATCATAGAATCATTAAGGTTGGAAGAGACATCAAGGATCATCTCATCCAACCGTCCCCCCACCACCTATTACGCACTAAATCATGTCTCTAAGTACCAGGTCCAACCTTTCTTTAAACACCCCCAGGGACGGTGACTCCACCACCTCCCTGGGCAGCCCGTTCCAATGCCTGACCACCCTTTCCGAGAAGGAATTTCTCCTAATCTCCAACCTAAACCTCCCCTGGCAAAGGGGAGTCAAAATCCTTGACTCTGAAAGTCAAATCCTTGACTCTGAATATGAGTCCATGTTTGAAGATCTGGAAGTCCTTGTTTCAGTTCCAGCTAACACTGTTGAGAGATGGGTAGGTGCTGCTGAGCAGCTCAGAATGGGATCCAGGGCCCTTGGTGTGCTTTCTGCCAATATCATTTGAGCAGTTTTAATGTCAGTGGTTTCCTCTGTGGGCTGGTCCTCTTAGCAGTTGACTTAGGAAGTCTTACCATTTTTGAAGCTGTAAACTTTTATATTGATAGTGATGCTGATGTAGCAGAGGTTTGGTGTGTTTCTTTACAACACAGCAAATACAGGAAGGAAAGCTGTACTAGAGCTCTGGTCTCTAAAAGCAGTTTTCTCTAACCACCTCAAGTTAGTATGGAACTTCCCCCTTACTGTAGTTCTGTGGGAATCAGGGGCTTATGTCTTGTCATTCTGCATGCTGTGTCCCCTTAATACACAAGACCTTTAATAATTTGACTTCTCAGTTGGAAAGAATCTTTGAAATATGAGGTTGGTCCTCCATCTTTGTCCTGACTTTCTAAAGCATCTTTACATAATTTATGTGAATTGTAGTTGTTTTAAGAATACCAGAGATGACGACTGTTTAGCTCCTTATTAATCCAAGCCTAGGCAAAACAGAAAGAAGGCTTTTAAAGGAAGTGGTGGCTGTTGCTTCTACAGCTAGGATAAGGTTGAAAGGAAAGTTTGTCTTTTGAGAATACTTTGCCTCAGTCATGGCACCAAAATATTCTAACGGCTAGAGCAACTCTATTCATGGAAATGAAACCATAGAACAGAGGCTGTGTTCTGCCTCCAGACTACGACTTTGTAGGTGAAACCACCAAACACAGCACTGTGGGACCAGTACACTTTGCTTACCAGTAGTCCATCAACTGTTGCTTTGCATAGTTTAGAAGTATTTTTCTTTAGGGCTACAAAGTGTTGGGATCTCAAATCCAGTTCCTGTAGGAGGATGTTGTTTGCTTAGTGATTACTCCAGAAGAAATATGTGCACTGCTGTGGGAAGCAAAGGATGTATTACTTTAATGATTTTTTTAGTTTGTTCTCTGAATTCTACCCATAATGTTTGAAATATTTACAAGTGATAATAATTTAGGAATAATAGTAGTGTCTGGTAAGCTAATTATCTCAGCAAGGTAGATGATTAGAATTCTTCTTCAGGCTTTTGCAGGCCTTGCAAACTCAAACAGCAATAATACAACTGGCTGTGCTAAAACAGTTTCTACTAACCCAGAATAACTAGTATGGGATGGAATGTTTGGCAAAGCAGTCTGTTCCTCCTTACAAAATTAAAACTTTTATTTATTGATGCACAGGGACTGTTTTGTTAAGATGTCTGTTTAAGTTTGTTGTAAAGTGATATATTACTCAAGCACATGTTTGGGTTGTAGAATTCTCCCACATGGTACTAGAGAAGTTGGAAGGTTTTCAAAATATAAAAAGATAAATATTTATGGGAATAGTAAATATTTATTCTAATTATATAGGATAAAAGGACAAATAAATCTCATGAGCATTATTTCAGCTATTGGACTGGTAGTTTGTTTAGATGCAAGGTGGTTAATGTTCCTTGTCTGACAAGCTTCATAAAAATACTTTTCTGCTTGGCTGTGAGTCTAAAGAAGGACAGTACATGAGGTGGACAGCTGAAGGGAAGAGATCCAAAGAAGCCCCAAGAGCAGTTGCCAGGCAAGAGATGACAGTGGCTGCCAGAGTCATCCACTGCTCCATTGCATGACAGGAGGGACCATGCATTGGGTTCCAGAGGGACCTCACAAGGTGCCTCCAGTTTCCTCCACTGCCAGGGTTTTGTTGGGTTACCCTAGTCTACAAGTCTGACTCGAATGGCTTGTGACCTGTGCTGCAGATCAGAATCTGGCATTCTACTTTGTTTGGATTACATTTGTGATACAAACAGAAGGTCTTCGGATACACATTTGTGCAAATAACTTAGATCCTCCTTCCCTGGCCATAGCAAATCCTGCCCTTTTTCCCTTCTGCTTGAACTGCTGGAAGTCGCAAGGAAGCATGGTCATCCACAGATGAGCTGTGTCCCTTAGACTTGTTTAGGTGTGGGGGCTTCTGCATAAGATACTTAAGCTGTAGTTCAACACTGACAGTGTTGAATGGCAAAAATTACCGAGCTGGCACCGAACGTGTTGCATCAGGAATATGTATACAGTTGTTGATATGCAACCCCCCCCCCCCCCAACTTCTTCCTGTCGGACTTCTTATTCTAGTCATCTTTATAACTTAGCTTTTGGCCTATATTCAAAGCAAAATAAAATAAATGTGAAATAAACAAACTCTTCTTTGAATACGCAGCTTATACTGTTGGAGGCTTTCTTACCTCTTCCTCCAGTTTCTGCGAGACCACTGCTCCAGTCTGATTTGGCAGTTGTTATATTCCTAGAAATATTGGCTCAGATGTTCAGTAGCTTGATTATAGCCAAACGGGAAGAGACCTGTCTGGGTAATGTACTTCCATTAGGCAAATGTCACAAACTAAGGAAAGCTTAAATTATGTTTGAATTTGGTTGTAGGTAACTTGATCTTTATTGTGCTGTTCCAAATTTGTTTATAGAGAGAGTTCAGTTTAGCTAAAAGCTTTGGACATCTAATGCAGTCAGAGTTGGTGTTATTTTTCAGCCAACTTTCTAGCATCTGCAATTTGGTTTCTTTGTTCCTCTTCCTGAAGTCTGTAGACCTGGTTGTATTTTGAAAACACACACACACACATACACACACACCAAAAAAAACCCAACAACCAAAAAACCACAACCCTTGAAAAAACCCACTTGAGTATTTTCTTTCTATAATGAATGTTGTCTCATGCAATATACATGCACTAAAAATGACCAGGAAGAACCATGGTGGAGTAACAAGGGAGGATGACTTCAAAGGGCTTTACGTCCTCCTGTTTTACACTGCATTTTGGATTAGCTTTTTCAACTTGAATACACAAATGTTGGAAGACCCAAAACTGCATGAAGGGTATCATTCTGTTACACGGAAGCCTGTGTTGGGCTTGATTCACTGTTCCATTACAGGAGGAACTGTAGCACAACTTTGTGGTAATAACATGAGGAGCTGCAGAATCAGGACCTGTATCACTTTTAATACCATTTGCAAAGAATAGGAATAGTTTATTTTTTTCCCTCCATCAATCTTTTCTTTTTTCCTCCCAACAGGATCCACTCTGTGTAGCTATGAACTGCAGCCATCAGAATACACTACAGACCCAAGGGCCGCCAAGTTATGTCCTAAATACCCTGTTCCGGAGAGGTAATATTAACATCTTGTCTGATGGGGGGTGGAGGGAGCAGAAATCTGTTTTGTTCACAACAGTTTTTTGGAAAACATGCAGCACAAATTTATTCTGTGTCACAGGTGGATGTTTTCATGTATTATTGCCACATTTTTAAAAGACAATTTGAAAGCAACTCGTTAAAGAAAAACCCAAGCTGAGAGAATTGAGCTGGTGTCTTCAAGTTCTCTTTTGTCTCATGTAACTGACACTGTGCTGAGTATCAGCTGTTTTACTGCCTTTCACCCTATACCCAGCTACCTGTCAGCAGTGCTGTCAGAGACAATTATGAAGTACTTTGGGAGGAAAAAGGGTATATTCACACACAACTTTCAACAGTGTTCACTCCTTATACCTTACCTCAGCTAGTCAGATTTAGCAAATTGCTTCATTTTTTATTCGTTCATTCATCAAATCACCGATATGAGGATGGTCAAGTGCCAGGAAGGGGGCTATATTTTATAAACAAATTGATTTGAGTTTCATTGTTTAAAATATTTTACTAGACTGCCTTTCATGAAGTAGGAGAGGAAAATCTGTAGCTCCAGAACATCTACCAGCTCTGCTTGCTGGAACTGTGGAGATGAGCATTACTGAGAAAAGAAGCCTTCTGTTTGCTGTTGTGCACACCTTTCTGTCAGTAATTCCAGGTCTCTCAAGAAGAATGACATTGTGTTTTCTCGTAGTTAGGCTTCTCAAACATATTCAGTAGGGGGTTGCAATTGCAGTCTTGCTCGATGCATAGATTTCTGTTACGGTTTTATTAAATGTTATAATTGTATCAGTTCTAAAAACTTCGATTTTAAGTTTCTCTTGCCTGCATGGTAGCCTCTCCAGTGAATAATTTTTTTGTATTGTAGTGACAATAAGTAGCAGCTGGAATATTAACTTTTTTTTTACTTTTCCCCACAGCAGATTAATATTCCATGCAGCTAACCAGCTGTTATAGCTGTAATACAAAACCAAATTAAAACTTCAGTGCCAGCTTGCATACTGAAAAGGCTTGTCAGTCTTAATTTTTGCCAGAATTATATTGACTTTTCTCACTGTGTGTTCCCATGTCATTCAGTCTGAATGAATATAGCTTAATAAGAAAACAGGAGGATAGAAAAGTGTGTCAGAGCTCTAATGGCACTCTGTAAATTCCTCACAAAAACTCCTTCAATAGATATTTTTTAAAAGCTGTAGTGTAGGTGGAGTGTTGCCCCTTTCTTTATTTGATAAGAATAAAATGCTCAGTATGTTTGAATGTTTTTCTGAGATTGAAAAGTCTGAATGTAATGCCCTAAAGCAAAAAAGACCAATATTGTATCTGTAAAACACTGTGTTTCTCAGATTTTTATAGTTAAATTATTGGAGTAAATTAGTGTAATTTGGAGGGGAAATTGAATCCTATGGTGACAAACAAATGAAAACCCAATGCCCTGTAGGCTGAAGCATGCAGGGAGAACTTACCTAACACTGCCGTTTCAAATTTGGTCTGTCAGAGGTATGAACCATCATCTGACTCCCATTAGGTCCGTGGGACGGAGATAGCATATGCTGTCAGGAATGTCCCTTGATGTTTTCTGTTTGATGACCAAGCTTCTTCACACCCTTCAGTTGAAGCTCCACCTCTGAATGCACCCTGATCCTCCAGCTTCTGGTTACCATGTCCAGCTTTGACACAGCAGTGCAGTCCAGCAGTGAAGCCAGTGATACATGTGCCCTGCAGAAACTGTGCCCAGCACATCTCAGCTTCAGCAGAGCATGACTTAGCTGTTTAGTTTTGAAATAGAGGACCCTAGATGAAAACCTATCCAGCTTTTCCCTGCAGCGTTTATCAAACATTTGTGCTGAGCTACGCCAACGGGGCTGTTCCATAGAGGTTATAAGGAGCAGGCAGCAGTGGCACTCCAACCAGGCTCTCCACACACAGGTTGCTATATATGCCGAGGTGTAGTAAGGAAAAAGCTCTCCTCTGAAATGTAGTACTTGAATAATCAGATGAGTCTCCTAACTTCATTTGAATATTGCTTTAAAAAAACAATTTTTAACATCATTGTCTGCTGGCTTGAACTTTACTTGCTCGTGTTTATGATTAAGTATCATGTTGTTATTCTCAGAAATGTGTAATTCTATTTTTGTATGTAATATACCAAGTTATAATCAAGAGGCCATAGAAAATAGCACAAGTCTCTGAGAATAAATCTATTATTGCATTTTTTATTAAACAAGACACCTTACCTCACCCACTCATTCAGTCAGAACCACTGAAATAGCAGCAGATCTCAAAAGATGGATTCTCAGGAGTCCTATTTCCTCAAAGCTTGTAGGAACCACTAACCTCTTTTTTTAAAAATTAATTACAACGAAGTTAGAAATTAATTATTGCATACAAAAATAGGTAACTTAAAACGTGTAGTGAAATTGCTACAGCTTAAGGGACATTAGATGGGCAGTATAACTTTGGTATGCAAAAAGCATTTTTTGCTCTGTTGGGATGTATTTTGTAGCAGTATTTTAATCCCATTAGCTTCCCTTTTCAAAATGGGTACTTTCATATTTGGATGCAGGAATGGCAGACTTTTGCCTACTCCCAGCTCAGAATTTGCGCTTTTTTATTCATATTGATAGCTTCTAAATGCTCTAGGCTTTCTGCAAAGCTGGACTAGTATTTCCCAGTATTACTGCATATTCCAAAACAGGCTATGTTGTAAGAGGCTGAGAGGATACAGAGGCACCTTTTAAATAGGGCAGCCATCACGTTTTAACAGCTGTGACTAATTCACAAATACTTCACTGTACTTAACTGCTGTCTTCATCACTACCTAAAAGTAGACAATCAATATGGGCATCTCCAAATGCATTTACCTACCCAGCACAGCAAATTTAAACAAAAACCTTTGATCACTTAATTACCTCAGTATGGCAGGTGATCATAATTTCTCCTGAATTCTGTACAGAATAATTACACACTAATGGTTTTTAGCATCTCATCTTTTTTCCCCAAAAAACAATACGTGGAGAGGATGTGCCTAAGGCAGCTGTTTTACTCACTGCGTGTTTAAAATGACAGAATTTTGGAAGTGCTTGAGCTTAACAAATAGTTATTGAGTAGCGAAAATTGCTGCTTTATAGGTCATTGCTGAAAAGGGGAAAGTGCATTATATGCTTTGCTGCTGCAGTCCATTGAAATCTTTTTAAGTAAGGAAGATTGGAGAGGGTGAAACAAATATAAAGGTTAGAAGAAAAGACTGACAATACAGAAGACATTTCTTTCATTGGATAAAATTACAGGAAGGAACATGCAATTCATGGAACATGGGCCTGAGGGGTAATTGGGAAGATTGATCAAAAGATATAATAGGCCACTTTGAGATCTGACGTAGTTTATGAGCGAGAAAGGCAGCTACTTAATGGAAAACATCTGGAAAACAAAATTGCCCACTTTCAAAGTGAAGTTTTTGCTCTCTTTTATCTTCCTCTGATGGATGTGATAACAGGTTCTGCTGAGCATTCTGCAAAGTTTAATGCGTAGCATCAATATTTTCATGGAGGATGCTTCCAAAACAGTTCAGGAGTAATGAACCGATAGAGACATCTTTGCATGTTTTGCAAAGAAGGTAGTGCATGATTTTATTGAAGTTAATGAAAGTAAACACCATGATTGTAATCTTCATTACAAGAGCAAGCTTAGCATAGGGAAAGAGTAAAAATAAATACATTGGGTTTGCTTGGCAGCAGTTGTAAGTGCCGATGTCCTTTAGCGTAACATGTATGCTTGCAAGAAGAGTATTGTCATTCGGGGATTTCTTTTGTTGCAAAAATATGCCAGTATTCCATTCTAACACGAGTGAAAGGCATTGTTTCAGCTGCTGGTTCACCACCTGACACTTGAATGGGAGATGTTTAAGTGGAAATAGGAACATGTATTTTCTGAGCCTTGCTGTTTAAGGGTGGGAGGGTTACCTATTGGACTGTGCACTCCAGCCTCACAGGGTTACTTGTAAGAACTGCATCACTTCTCATTACAATCATCCTCATTCCAGCAGCACTTGTGCATTCAACTCATGGTTTCTGGTTATGGTGTTATGAGGGTGGAGTGGTTGCATCTATTCACCTTCCATTTGTGTGTTGATGTGACATTTATATTAAGTAGGAGTAATTTTTTTTTCTGATTTTTTTTTTCTTGTGTCACCAGTGCACCTATTCCATTCTTCCATCGCTGTGCTCCTGTGAACATTTCCTGCTATGCCAAGTTTGCAGAGGCCCTGATCACCTTTGTCAGTGACAGTAGTGTCTTACACAGGCTGATTAGTGGAGTTATGACCAGCAAAGAGATTATAATGGGACTTTGCTTGTTATCACTAGGTAATTGTTTTTCTCATTACTAGCTATTTCTTAGTACTGCATTAGGAGATTGTTAACACCCTCTAACCACAATATGAGCAAAAAAATTTCTGATAGCAATGAACCCTTAGAAAATGGTTCAGAACGCTTTTTTTAAATGTTATTTGACAGCAGGATATCTTATTCAGAAGTAATATACATATGCATTCCTGTTTTTTCTCCTCTTCCACTGATAATGAGATACAGAGAATGTGTGGCAGTTCATTAGCCGACATTAGTTTTGGTATAGTTGACAGAGCATCCCTGTTATCCTAATTTTTATTCTAGTGTTCACCTTTTTCTTTTCTAGTATTCAACTTCTGTTAACCCAAGTCCGAATAAACCCTTTCAAATAAAAAGGAGAGGGTTAGAAGTGCACAGTAGCACACTCTTCTAAAATGTAGGGGATTTAGTTTGTTTCATTTAACATACCTGTGCAGGCATATGAGAACTTTGAGGGGGAAAACAAGAAAGTTAGGTGCCCGTTTGTTATGTTGTATGATACTCCCTTCTCCCCCTTACCCCAAAGTTAAAAACTTCAGGCTTTGAAAATCCCAGCCTTGTCTGAAGAGCTGAAAATTCCCAGTGGTATAGAGGTGCTAAATGGTTTCCGCAGCTGTGAGATGCCTCTGGCCTATAGAATGACACATTGCATGAAACTGAAATACTGTTTTAACAAATTCTTGTGAACTAAGGTGTAATGCTACTCACCCACATAAATTACTTTACTAATACTCCTACCAAGTATAAAAGCTGAAATCCTAAAATGGGAAGCTCCAAATACTATCCATGTATATGAGCAGTGTGTAGTTTTGAAAGAAACAGTGCAAAGCTGTACTGAATAAAGAATTCCTTTGTTTTCAGTCTGCCTTTGTGGTTAAAAAAAAAAAAAGAAAAGCCTAGATATCATCAAAAAACCCCAAACCAACAAAGCATGAAAGACCAGTGAATATCTTTTCAACTATAACTGGAAAGCTGTTTATTCTTCTATCCTGATACCTGCAGTATTTGATAATAATGATAGAAAGACTGTTCCGAATCTCAGAGCTGGCATCTGATTAGCAGTGCTACTGTTGTGTTAGTCAGAAATTGCTACAGAGTTTTACATACAGTTAATTTAAAAAAGATTTTTAATACCTTCATAGTTAAACATGAAGTTAAACAATGGGTAGGACTGTGTGATAAAGGCAGGTTTTAGTGATTTTCATGTAACTGCTGTACACATATAAGCATGTGCAAAAATATGTGCATGCACTTACACACAGCACTCACTAAATCTTAGTTGGCTGAGAATGTAGAGGGCTTTTTAACATGCAGTTCCTGAATGGCAGTGGAATTGTACAAACAGCTTATTAAATAACTCATTTTGAATGTTGAAAATAAAGTAGTAATTTTTTACTTTTTACTGGCATGACATTTTGGAATACACAGGTGTCACATTATCTGCACTTGTTTGACAAGTGTATTTGATTGCAAATTCTGCTCTGGTCCTCAGGAGCTGTGCTCATGTTACCAGACTCGGAGTACTACCACGTCTTGCTGTCTGTTTTGTCATTGTCTAAATACATCTCTGTTTGTATGTACACATTATGTCTTGTATTTAGTGTACCATGTAAATGTATTTATGCTCTCTTTGTTTAAATCAACGGTATCAAAGCAGAAGGTGTAGAGACGCCTAATTTCCGTAACTATCTGTGCAGTGAGTTTGTAGGCCTCCGAAAACAAATCTCTGTCTAAAAATTCGGTTAGAAGGCAGTTAGTGCAGTGGGAGAATTAAGAAGCCTGTTTATACTTGAGATAATTGCTCTACTTACTTTATTTGTCTTCTTTTGCAGTGTTGTCCATGATTTTGATGGTTATAATCAGGTACATTTCAAGAGTACTTGTCTGGATTTTAACAATTCTTGTCATTCTGGGATCACTTGGTAAGTCTAGTTTGTCTCCCAGTTTTTGAGTGCCCGGTTCTAATCTTTGTGCTCTATGTCCTCAGGTCAGCTACATCCTGCACAGATCTTGGCCCACACATTTCCCTTCAGCTTTCCTTTGAGTCCTTAGCAAGAAAAATGTCAATAATGCCACCTTTGTAATTGCAGTCTCCTCCCAGAGAATACATGGCTCCTGAGAGATTTGCTGCACTCCCTGCTTGGCTGGCAAGCTTCCTGTCAGCCTAACTCAGTAAAGCCCACATACGCAATGCGGGATATTCCTCACAGCGCTGTAGCACAGCCCTAAATGTTGTCTACTTTTCAAGCTGCCTTCCAAACCTGTGAGCAGTACAGCTAGTCTAGGTGTGTCTGATGGCATACCCACGCGCTGGGAGTATTCAGGCGTGCAGGAATCAAAGGGCAACTATTGTTTGTGCAGCCTCAGGGGAGGGTGTAGATGTGTCCATACAACCCTGACAGGTTCATCAACCGTTTCAGTCCTCCAGGTAGCTCTGTAGGTGTATCTAAGATCTGTTCTTGAGGAGAGGAAGCAAAGGTGCTTTTCTAGGATTTCTAATCAAACCCTTATATTTCCATATGAGTCAGAAAGTCCTGCATGACCTAGGTCATATATGAAATGCAACCACCCATGCCGTCTTGGGAATAGACAAAGATTGTCTCTTCCAAAATGATTTAGCTTGCATGAAGATAGTCTTGCTATATACTGTTAACATTTACATTTGTAAAACTAAAGTCTTCTATTACTGTTACTCAGTAGCAAAACCAAAATGTATGGGCAGATGACTGTAGGGAAGGAACAAAAATAGAATAATTAAATTGGGAAGTACTAGCAATTTAATTCTTGCAGTGCATGACTGCAAGGAAGGGAAAAACATCAGCAGACCATCTATCTCTTTTCAGGATCACTTGGGTATTCTGCTTGCTGTTCACAGGATCTCTGACCACAGAAAAGGGAAAAAATAGATTTTTTTTTCATTTATATTCTCTTTAGATGCTGAGCAACTATGTTGAGTGAAAGAATTGAATGACTTACTGCCATCTGTTATTATGTTCTAAAAAATCACATCCATTACACAGACTGAATAAGAACATGTCATTTGTGAGACATACTGCTTATTCAGTATTCATTGTTTGTTTAGAGGATGCCAAAAGAGCATCCTCCATTTTAAACCTGAACTGAGTATCTTCAACAAATCCTGAAAGCTTAAGCAGAAATAACAACAGAACAGAAAAGGATGCTCAAAAGAGATACTCAAAAGCCTCCCCGAGGGGCTGGGGTCTTATATTTAAGAAAAGTTCTGCCTTGGAAAAGTAGCTAGAATATTAGAATGAAATTCTGGCCATAAGGCTAGGATTTCGTAGAAAGGGTTAGAAGAAAGTGCCTCACACTATATTGGCCTCCTGAGCCTTTCACTGATGTTTTTTCCAGTGCCCAAAAGACATTGTCTGATGAAGGTGTAGCTATGTGTCATTAACCTGAGGTGCTGTTTTCAGTATCAGGACTGTTCCTTCTTTTCTTAATTAGTCTTCCCAGGAGTTGTAGACTCCTCCTTTTGTTCCTCTTGTTATTTTGCATGCCAGTCCAAATGTCCCTCTCTGTTCTGCCTCCTAAATTCTTACTCCCTACCATATTATACACATATATACCTATGTCCTACCATATAACTATTCCTCTTTTTGTTACTCTTATCACCTGTCTAATAGGAGCTATGATCTTCATTGTTAGGGCACCCCATAAACATTCTTGTGCACTTTATCCTAACACACAAAAAGCTGCAAGTCTCTTAAGTAGTCTTAGTGGGATGTGTCTGAAAAGAGTATATCCACTTGAGAAGAGGGCACTTCTCCATCCCCCGAAGTTCTGTTGGATTAGCCATTAGTTAGTGCCCTTGAACATTCTGTACCAGACCAGACTTAAAAGAAGAAACTGTTTAATTTACTTGGTACTAGGTAGTGTAACTGTGTCACATAGAAGGAGCATCTTTGAGTTACCTTTTTTTTTCTTTCTCTAAAACATAGGTGGTACAGGAGTTCTGTGGTGGCTCTATGCTAAGCAAAGAATGTCTGCCAGTGCTGTTGAGACTCAAATAGCCAAAGACAATCTTCAGGCTCTTCTGATCTATGCCATTTCAGCTACAGTCTTCACGGTATGCTTTGCTAATGCTAATGCCTGTATTATTTTCTTGTTCTGCCTTCCTGCTTGTGTCTGGTTTTTTATTCAGGTGAAAGTTTTATATTGCACACGTTTTTGAAGAGTTTATTTCTACTGCAATCTCTGTTGTGGTGGTTTGGGGTTTGGTGGTTTTTTCTTTCTTTTTTTTTTTTCTTCCAGGCATTGTTCTTTAATATCTGTTTTTGAGTCAGAAGAGAGTTCCTGACCCTGCAGCTACTCTCCTCTGCTGTAAAATGTCCACAGAGACTTCCATGAATTGGTGCAATATTAGGCTCCCAATCCAGTTTCACTTACAAGAGTTTTCTTAGGTTCCCAGTTTAGAGGTACTTCATCATTTCAGTTTATTTGAAAGTCCTTTAGACCATTCCTACTTCTGAAATTCGTTGCTCCCAATCTTCATCCATTTACAGAAGTATACAGAAAGATTGTGAACGAAAATACTAAAAATTATTACTGAACCAATTTATCTTCCTCAGGTCTTGCCGTTCGTTTTGGAGTTACTGACTTTACTACTAAAAACTGACAATGTTTGACTAACTTATATGACGAGTTCACCACACAATGCCAAATTATAGGTGCTAAATTGCATTCTTTGTTAAATCTTGCTGGTTTCACTGGTTTGTAAAACATAATTGAGGATAGAATCTAGTCTAATCTCATAAGCCTGAGTCTGATGATGATTCAAAATACATAATTATGAGATTAGAATTCCCCAAAAGTATAATTTGGAAAATAATTTATCACCAGAAGAAGCTGATAGTTGTTTTAGATTTTGATCTTGTGGTCTTATAGATAGACCTTGTGTTAATTCGCTGTGTTTGAGTATCCTAGCAGTGCAAAATGACAGGTTGCTTATTTTTCAATTCTCTAAAATGTGATTTGGAAATTTCTCCCTCTAGGTTATCTTGTTCTTGATAATGTTAATTATGCGCAAACGAGTAGCTCTCACCATTGCCTTGTTCCATGTGGCCGGCAAGGTCTTCATTCACCTGCCGCTGCTAGTCTTCCAGCCATTTTGGACATTCTTTGTGCTTATCCTTTTCTGGACATACTGGATCACAGTCCTGCTCTTCCTTGGTACTACAGGTAAGCAGCTACCAGGCTTATTTTACATAAATTCTGTTTCATTTTGGTCTCATTTCAGGCAGAGTTGGTAAAAAGCATGCAGGAACCTCTAAAAAAAAGAACATATTACGCTTCTGTTGTTGTCTGCTTCAGTGACTTCAAAACACTTGTTTCCAGAAAGTTGTTGTGCATGAGTCTGCATTCCCAGTGTGCTACTTTGTGCCTTAGGCCAGCTTTTTGATTTGATGCAAGTTGGCATTTTGCAAGCCACAAGACTCCATTAATCAGAATGCTATAAAAGTTTTTAAAATAATTCCCTCTAATTTTACATAAACAGGTCAAAACCAGTTAATCTTACAGCTAATCTCATAAGGTATGGTATTGTAGACGGTACTCACACAGATGAAGACATGGTAATGAAAGGGCTGTTGAACATATTTGCTGTCTCCCAAAATGTAAATATACTCAGAGTAGTTCAGTTGTTCTTAACTTAGGTGTCTAGTGTTATTTCAGCATTTTCCAGGATTATTAGGGAGATTTTTCTGCTGTCTGTACACCATATTCTGAGAGCAGGTGATGCACTCTCAATTTCTGCTTGTTGTGAAGGAAGTAGAAGATGAAAGCTTTATTTGTGTTCTGAATCTGACAAGAGCTTCTAGAAATTAGTTGATCCTATAGGTTCAAATCTTCAGCAGAGAAACCTAGCAACTGCTTTTTAAAATGGGAGATGCCTGTGTTATCTTGCAGTAAGTTGTAGACAAGAGACCATCATTCATTATTAAAACCTTAGAATTTTGAAGTTTATTGTTTACTGCTGATCCAAAAGTAGCACTGTTTCAGGTCACAGAGCTATTTCAGTATAATACAAGAGAAACATTTTTTATTTCATAGCCTAAATTCGTAGTAAGGGATGGAGGTAATAGAATTCACATGTTCTTGTTCTTATTACTGTTAAGATTTTTAGTTTTCATTACATGCTGCGCTATGTGCAGAAAATGTTTGCCTCTGAAAGTGAGTTAAGTCTCAGCCCCATGCTTTGCTCTGTGAGTTAAAGACTACTGTAGATGGACTAAATTTGTAGCAGAATTTAGGCCAGTGATGTATTTTTCTGACAGAACTCTTCAATTGGCCTTGATTCTGCAAAGACTAATTTATGGCTTTAGCTTTGTATACACTCTGTATCTTCCCGGGTATCAGTTAAGCAAAATCTTTGCCCAAATAGGACCAGATCTTTTCAATCCAAACCTGGAGAACTGAAAAAGTGTATGTTTTCTCTGTACGAGGCAAAGCCTACACTTATAAAGAGCTTGTTCACTAAAACCATTAGTTCATTTTATTCACAAGAAAGTATGCGTAAAAGCATACCTAAGAAGGTGGAGAAGGTGCCACCAGTGTTAAGTCTAAGCAAGGGTTTTCGAGATAAGCATTTTATACATGTGATGTTACTTTCAGTATTTTTCTGAATCTCATCAGCTCTTCACATAACTGTTGTGTGAGATGAAACATCTTGATGTGGGTTAACACATCAAAAGAGGGCTTACCCTAGGAGGGTTCTGACATGTACTGTCAGTCTCAACACATGATATTGCTGTTCAGGTGAGACAAGTCAATGGATTTCTGAATCTATAAAATCATGTTTAGAACCTCTAAAACTGCTCCTTGTGTGTATAAATACCTTTAAAACTACAAATATTGTTAAAATACATGCACCAAGACTTACCATAAGGAAAACAAAAGTGATTGTTAATGTTGACATCCAGATGTAAGGAGCTATGAAGTTTAATACTGGTTCTGACTCCATGAATAATACCAACAGAACCGCAGACTGAAATTAAGAATGACTAAGGTAGGCTTCTATTACGTTTAATTGCAAGTGTTCTTGCTACTTGGTGGTGGTTAGTTTTGGAAATTTTCACCACGTAGCTATAAATTAAAAGCAGTGTTGCAGGATTTTGAGTAAACTCAGAATATTTTTTTAGTGCTTTTTTCAAATGCCATTATACTGATCATCTCAAAATCTATATCTTTCTTGTGAACAGTCTTCCTAAATGTGACATTTAGTAGGGTTAGTAGAAGCTAGAGGGGTTATAGAATCATAGAACGGTTTGGGTTCTGCTGTAGACTTGTTAGGAACTGCTAATACCACATTATTCCTTCTTTCTGAGTTGATGCACCATTTCCTTTTTTATCTTCATTTATTTCTAGGCACTCCTGTTGCAAACGAAGAAGGATTTGTTGAATTTCGGATGGTAGGCCCTTTGAAATACATGTGGTGGTACCATGTAGTGGGACTGATCTGGATCAGTGAGTTTATCCTAGCCTGTCAACAGATGACAGTAGCAGGGGCTGTTGTGACATACTATTTTACAAGGTAAGGACAACTGAGCTCTACTGCGAGCAGCCTTGAAATGGAATTAACAGAAATAATGAGGGACATAACTTTTGGAGAGAATATTTGCTTCCTTGCTGGAAGCTGGAGAGCAGTTGAATTGTATTGACTCTTTTAAAATCATGTCAAGTCTGAAAATAATTTGTTCTACTGATGATAGGTGGTATTCTTGATATTTAGGACTTAAGTCTTGTTTGCCTTGTAACCTGTGCACATAGTACAGATATGGATGATTGTTTACAAAGCAGAATGCACCTGGAAGATCATCTGTAATGCTAATAATTACTGCTGATAAGCTTAGCAGAGATAAAAAAAAAAGATTGAAAGCAATTTATTATTATTGTAATTGCAAAACAGTGCCCTTTAAATTACTCACAGTGTTTCATTAATCTCTCTTACACAAGATTACTTAAGGCATTATTAGAGTCATAATTTACATATAGATTCTGACCAGATCATGTTCAATTAGAGAGTGATACAAAATATGTGTGCATTAAAGCTGCATATTTCCTTGTTGTATTTGTGTGCTATGTTGTGTATCACAGCCTAGTTTACGCTAGCTGCTCTGCCTGTATCTGCTAGCTCTGCAAGAAGGCAATACTGATTATTAAGCAATGCTTTTACCAGCCTTCAGGGAGAAGTATTTTGCTTCATAGAGATAAGAAACTGATTTCAGAACCACAAGCTTAGCTTTGGGGTTTTAGTCTCAAGTGTTTGAAAACTTTTCTGAAATCACATATGCTTAAAATTTACCTTAAATAAGTGAAAACTGAAGTTCTGATTTTAGCCATTTAGGACCCAGGTTTTTAAGAAAAAATGTTATCAGGTGCTTTGTTAGTTTCATGAGAATAAATGGTGCTTCAGTGACCTGAAATACTACATTTTGTTATGTTGAACAGACCTATGGCAATATTTTTGGTAAGGAAAAGAAGCAAGTACACTAATATTCGTTTTATAGAAGTACAGTTTAATGAAGCTTCTCCAAGTGTCATCCTAGATTATTTCTTAAACACCACCACCACCCCTGAAAACACTACGTCATTGTTCAAGATCTAGATGAGTAATTTTATTTCAGATGTTTTCAAAGTCTTTTTCAAACAATATAAGTACAGCTCCTCTGGATAAAGAGCAGAATGAGTCGAAGATGTTGACAAGATATTTAACCATGGTGGTTTGCTTCCAAAAGGAAGTGTTGGACTAATACTATCCTCAAAATGTATCTTAAATACATGTGTAGTTCAGCTAGTGGGTTTTGGTATGTTTTCAGCCTTTCACGTGAATAATATTGTATATAAAAATTTCCAATTATATCCAGCAGCCACACTCTATTCTTGCCATGTGCTTTGAAGAGTCTGTTTTTCTTAAAATAGTTTTTTTAATAATGTATGCAGAAATTTTTCAAGTGCCTGATTCAGATCACAAATGTTTAATTGGTTTGTCTTTTTAATTGGCACTGTTATCTGAATTACATTTGACTCCTTATCTCCCATGGTCTTTAAAACAATATCAAAGGCAAGGAATTAGTTTACTGTGCTGTCAAAATTTTTGTTATTTTATTAATGATGAAGTACTCCAGTATACAAATGAAATACATCTGTAAAGTTATTACAGGATGTTACAGGGATGTAATCTTGTGAATAATTAAACTGGATTGAGTAGCAAACCAGGAAAATAGGAGAGGATAACTTCTCATTGAAATAGATGTTAGCAATGCTTGCGCTTCATCTGTAAGTTTAGGTATTTTGTATCACCTGAGGGTGAATGATTTTTCTTTCACGAGTACCTTATCGTTCCATAACAGGAATTTTATTTTAAGTTAGTAAGTACCCATTTCTCCCTACTGTTACCCTTTTCTGCATTTTATGGTACAATTCTAATCTGAAAAATGACTTAGTAAGAAAGGAAAGGGCATGAATTTGAACTTCCTCATTATTTTGCCTATTAGCAGCTTTCCACAGCAAATGAGGTGAAGTTATCTATGCAGAAATGTTTTATATATGCTCACTGTTCATTCACCTCAACCAGATGGACTCCTTTCAACGCAGCAATAACAGACCTCAGGGTGTTCTGCCTAACAGACTCTGCCCTCAGTCACAGTTTCCTCAAAAGAAGGGAGTCGTTGAGTTGCTCAGGTGTAAGGCTCAGACCTTTAGGGAATAGAATTTGGCTTCCCTTACCTGAGCTCTAGAAGTTAATTGGAAGAAAATACAGGGTAAACCTACTTTAATCATTAACATCTCAAGATTGAGTTATGCAGATATTAGTTTCATGGAATGAAGACTCTTATTTTTTATCTTTTTGAATGAAACTCACATGAAAATTATTTTCTCCCAAGTGGAGGAGATATTTTTGTTTGAAATGTTAGGACTTGTTCCTTTGGTAGGCTTAATATTATGTTCATGTTTCTAATACAAAAGAAGATCCATTCTTTAAATGTTGATTAAAGCTGTTCTTTGAGAGAAAAATGGAAGTGGCTTCCTTGGTAGGAAATATAAATAAAAGTTTTGAGAGAGTTGCTTCAAAACTGTGAAAGTTAGTATACATCTGATAGATTAGAAATATTCTAGCCACATTGCAATAAAATGGCTTGTTTTAAGGCTTAATATTTGATTTCTTGAGCATATAATAGCTAAACCAGAAATGCAAAACATCTGAGAAAAGAATTTACCTAATAAATAACAATAGTAATAGCCTCTCCATTGTCTCCATAAAGACCTCCAACAGAACAGAAGAAACGGGAAAGGCAAGTTTATCAGTAGTCTGACTGAAAACATCTTAGCTTTGTTTCTCGCTTTTTGGCAAGGCTTTGAATTGCACACCATCACATGTAGTTTTGTAGAAACTACTACTTGTCAATAGCAGTAATGCAGCCAGCTGCTGGTAAGGGTACCATTAAGACATACTGATTCCTTATCCTATTGCTATTACTGCATTAAAGCCAAAACTGTGACTTCCACATACTGTCGGTGTGAACAATATATGCTGAAAGCTAGTGTAAGGATAACACATTCCTTTTGCACATTAGTTTACTGAGAATTTGTAGTATTTCTAGATGATTCTGAATACATATTGATTATTTTACTTTATTATTTTCCCTTTTCAACAGGGAGAAAAGGAATCTGCCATTTACTCCTATTCTGGCATCCGTTAATCGCCTTGTTTGTTACCACCTAGGAACGGTGGCAAAGGGATCTTTCATTATCACACTAGTAAAGATACCACGAATGATTCTTATGTATATTCATACACAACTCAAAGGAAAAGTAAGATAAATAGATTCCATTTGCTTACTAAAACTCAATGCCTGATGTATTTACAGCTAATTTAATTTAAACTGTGCTTGGGCTAGAAGTCTTGTTTTGAAATATTTGGTCATGAAAGGACCATGGGATTGAGAGGGACTGCTTAAGTTCCCCAGCTGAGTATCAGTTACTGAAAGATTAATATTCTTTTCTTCAGATCTGTTGTTTTTCCTTTTTCCCTTTGTTTTCCCACATTCTGTGCTTTCCTAGGAAAATGCTTGTGCTCGTTGTATGCTCAAAGCCTGCATCTGCTGCCTTTGGTGTCTAGAAAAGTGCCTGACCTACTTAAATCAGGTGAGATTTTCAACATTCAAGTTTTATGTAAGGGCTGATAATATATGTGATTTCCAGAATGCAGTCTGAGGCTGACACATAAGGTATCATACTTTGGAACTGAACTTCGATGAAGGTATCTCAGTGTTGTCTCCATTTACTGAAATTACCACTGAAATTCACTACATCAGTCTTTGTCTACTTTGCCAAGATGAAAAATAGCTGCTGCCCATCTTTGTAAACATGATATCTCAACTTCATAAAAAATTGTTTAGTGACTGGAGATGTTCCTCCTTATGTCCACTCATCAAACCACACTTGAGTTTCAAAATACGTTTGTTGTGAAAAGAGAGTGAAGCTTTTCTAGGTGTAGTATTTAAGGTTCACACAACTGAAAAACTGTATGTAACATCAAATTGTCGTCATGATCTATAAAGTGGAAAAAGAGTTGCAAGTTGTGATGCACTGTCTGGTCAGACCCCTTTGGGAAAGACATTTTATTGGCCTGTTGTTCCAACTTTGTTAAGGACATCTCTAAATATCTCTTTAGTATCCCTTTCACTATACCTTTTTTGCTTGTGGAAATCAGAAATAAAAGCAGAAGACAACATTTAAAAAAATCCAGTATAATCCTTGAAAATCTTGGTGGACTTGTATGACTCTCAAACGCTTTTATATTTCCAGAATATTTTTTCTAACTACTTAATTGCTGTAGTTATGCCACTGCTCTCCTCCTCCTGCAGAGAAATTGCAAATTCTTTTTAATTAGTTTTTTAGAATAAACTTGTTAGTGCATAAAAGATGAGCAAGGGAGGAGAAGAATTGTAATTCTCTACCTCGTATAGTCTTCTGTCAGCTGGTGCATACTGCTTGATTCAACAGCTCTCAAGGGAGTCTTTGTTCATTAACATCACATGACTTATGTGACTTATTCAGAAGCCGTATCTTCTCCCCCTTCTTCTCCCCCTCCATCTGAAGTATCTGATCATACCATGAGTAAATCTTCAATCTGCTTTTCCCAGAATGCATATACAGCCACCGCTATCAACAGCACCAACTTCTGCACCTCAGCAAAGGATGCCTTTGTTATTCTAGTGGAAAATGCTCTGCGAGTGGCTGCTATAAACACAGTTGGGGATTTTATGCTGTTTCTGGGAAAGGTATGTATGCAACTACTGTATGCAATTGTTACTGACCTACGTAATAGCAAGCTTTCTCTAGCAAGGACTTGCACCCCAAATACAAAATGTCTTCAAATTCCTGTTTCATAGCATGTACTTTATCACATCTAGCTACATCATATCAGGAAGGGCCTGTCCAGGCTAGGGAGGGTAAACAGATGACCCACTTATGTTAAGGAAAAGCGATCAGAAAGGAATAGCTGAAGGTGATGACACCATGAATTTATTTTTAAGGAGTCAGTAGAAAAACAACTATTAGAAGTTCTGAGCTTTTGATCGGTTTTGTGGTTTAAACCTAGAATTTTAAGGAAAGGAAGCACTTCTTCTAAATTCTATTTAGTCAGGGCTGTCCAGGTTTATGTTGAAAATTCGAACATTATTGATCACTATTTATGACAAACTTGGACTGGATGTAAGAAGTAGAAAGTGTAGGAGCCTGTTATGAGGAACTGCCAGCACGGACTGAACTCTCTCCATTAGTAAATTCCTCTACTTTTATTAAGTCAGAGTACAGTTGCCTGAACTTTTAATCCAGTAATTAAATCAATAACATGTGAGAAGAAATAAATACATAATGATGATATAGGTGCTTGGGAGACCATGAAATTACATAATGTGGTGTCTCAAAGGTGTTAGGAAACATCTCCCTGCAAAGATGAATTTCAAATTATTACGGAAATGCACCGGTGACAGAAATGTTGAAATGAACAGCGCAGCATATAAAAAATAGTATCGGATAGAACAGTACTAGGCTACCAACCTATCTCCTCTCTCAATGCAACACGGTTTTTTCATTATACAATTAAGATGACCTATTTTACACTTTTGTGTTTAGCTGCAGTTCATCATCATAAAATCATAGAACCATAAAGGTTGGAAGAGACCTCCAAGATCATCTAGTCCAACCGTCCCCATACCACCTACATTACCCACTAAACCATGTCCCTAAGTACCACATCCAATCTTTCCTTAAACACCCCCAGGGATGGTGACTCCACCACCTCCCTGGGCAACCCATTCCAAACCACTCTTTCCGATAACAAATTTCTCCTAATTTCCAACCTGAACCTCCCCTGGCGCAACTTGCAGCCGTTCCCCCTAGTCCTGTCACTAGTTATCTGCGAGAAGAGGCCGACCCCAGTTCGCCACAACTTCCTTTCAGGTCATTGTAGAGGGCAATAAGGTCTCCCCTGAGCCTCCTCTTCTCCAGATTAAACAATTCCCGTTCCCTCAGCCGCTGCTCATAAGACTTGTGCTCCAGCCCCTTCACCAGCTTCATTGCTCTTCTCTGAACAGTCTATAATAATAGATTGAGAAATGTTAAAAATGTTGAGTGGCCACAGCAATTGTTTTAGTCCTTTTGTTATTCCCAAAGACCAAACCGGTACCCACTGAAATATCTGTTGGGGCCTCACACATAGTATAGTTCTGTGGAGACTGTTACATGAAGTGCGTTGCATGAATTCTGATCTACTTTCCTGGTATGGAGTTGAGACAGAGATAAGACAGGCTTGGAAGTTGTTTCTGCCAGCAAAACGAAAAATGTACCATCCCTCCAAGACCTGCCTTCCTCCCCTCCCTGTCCCCATGTCATTTACACTCAGGGATATGGGGAATCCAGGAGGTAAAAATATCATTGCCACTGCATCTGTAACCCCTAGTTCTAGCCCTGGCAGAGTAAGAAGCACATAGGTTAAAAAAAGCCCAAAACTAAACTAAAAAATCAAAAAGCTTCAGCCATTAGAGTTGTCTTCTGTTTTCTTTGCCAGGTCCTGATTGTCTGCAGTACAGGTTTGGCCGGGATTATGTTGCTGAATTACCAACGAGATTATACCATCTGGGTGCTGCCACTCATCATTGTCTGCCTCTTTGCATTCCTGGTTGCTCACTGCTTCCTTTCCATTTATGAAATGGTTGTTGATGTCCTTTTCTTATGTTTTGCCATCGATACAAAATACAATGATGGGAGCCCTGGGAGGGAATTCTACATGGATAAAGTTCTCATGGTAAGTTTCCCTTTGTTCTCTAAGGCTAAGGATACGGTTTCATAAGATTGGTATTTTGAGAGTGGAGTAAACTCACTAGCTGAGTTTAATACTCATACTTGAATATTTTTTTACCTGTGTTAGCTTGCTGTCTTGTTCATGGCTTGATCAGCGGTGTGGTCTGGTGAGCATCAGATAAGTAATGATGCTTTCCTCTCTTGATGTCAGTGGTATTGGCTTCTATATGCTGGCTGTGAGATGAGCAGTTGTCTTGCAGAATCACACCTTTGGGTATCATTTCTTGCAAATGATACACTGCAGAATGGAAAGATGCAGAACAAGGGGTAAAGGCTTGGTTTTTCCTAAAAAGGACCTCTCTTGGGACAGTGAAGAAAAAAGCAGAATCAGAATATTCTACTCCCCTTGTAGACAGTAATCACACTGGAGCTTTTCTTCTTTCAGATAGACAGGAACCACAATTTGCTTCTCTGTATCTCACACACAGAAACCATGGATACTATCTTCTGTTCAAGAGCGTAGATGTTATGTCAAGGCACTTTGCACAATTCAGTTCTTATTTCTTTGTCCGATCTTATTCCCTGTTCATTCTA
The DNA here is from genome assembly GCA_013399095.1 of Psophia crepitans. Lineage (NCBI taxonomy): Eukaryota > Metazoa > Chordata > Aves > Gruiformes > Psophiidae > Psophia > Psophia crepitans. Next base: position 79,104 of record VWZZ01000850.1, on the reverse strand, counting down.
GCTAAAGACTAAGATGTAAAAATTCTGCTCCTCAAGCCATTCAGTTTGTTATTGAATAGGTAATTTTCTTGATAATGTTTTTAAGTGGCAGCCATAGAATACGCCGTTGTAAAATGGACCCACATATGTAGGCTAGAGGCAGACTCTCATGACTTCTTAGCATATTGTTTTTTTCTGGTTACGTGTTTGAAAAACATATTGGGAAATGAAGGTTAATTTTTTGGTGAAACACTACAGTCTAGAGTATATAATAAATAAAATGCTACCTGATCAGTTACTTTTTAGAACAGAGTAAGAGTAAAACGTCTCGGAAGACAGCACAGATGAATCATAAAAGCATTGTGGGTGTCTTTAGTGAAGAGTCAATGTCAGAAAACACTAGCAGTTAAAGTTCACTGAAATTTGCTACAGAACACTTGCCTTTAAGGGAAAAAAGGACATAAAATAGAATTAGCACCTTTGCTAATCTTTGAGTTGGTAATTCTGATCTGAAACAAATTTAAGAGTTTGACTTGAGGGAAGTTAGGGAAATCAACAAGACCTTGCAAGTAATTATCTCCAAATCCCTCTGTTTAATGGACTTCTAACGTTACACGCAGTTCACGGGATAGGATGTAATAACTAGGTTTTTTGGCAACCACCCTCCTACCTTCCTTCCTTGTAAAGGAGAGCATTGTGTGGAAAATGTGAAAGTTGCCACAGCACACAAGGCAAATACCTGCCTGGCTTCTGGAGTTAAATGAGGGAAACTGTTGTGGCTATTTGGCAGGGTCTTCAGGTACTTTGTAGGCAAGTCAGACGCAGAGAATTGGGAGCAGCAAGTTGTGCTGACATTTTGAACAGTTCCATTTTGAAGTTTTGTACTGAGATTTGATGTTTGGAGTCTGCTCTAAGAAAGCACTTTTCACTTTATTACTATTTTTCAGGAGTTTGTGGAGAATAGTAGGAAATCCATGAAAGAAGCTGGCCGGGGAGGTGGAGCTGAAGGCAGAGAGCTAAAACCAATGGTAGGTGCAGACGAGGAGGTGGCGATCCTCCAAGAGTTTCACTTTTACTTCTTCTCCCTCTTTGTCTTTACTGACTGCACTTCTTCAGGAGAAGTTTTTGTTCTCTGTATCACTCAAGATGTTCTGCTTTTTCTGTTTGTGAGCTTGCCTATCACCTGGATGGCAGAGTTTTTGTCACAGCTGAGACCATCTCCTGTTAAAGTAAGATGAAAGGAACTGTGTCATATGAAACAAATGCAGTTATAATTTCATTAGGATTAGTACGTGTGATATGTGGTATACACAGACAGCCCCAACTGCTGATTACTCTCAAAATAAGATGACTCTGGAATTCATTGGGCTATTCTGACTTTAATCCTCTTTTCAGCCCTGAACCGAACAATTTTTTGTTCATCTTACGTTCACCATAAAAGCCTGAAGAACACTACTGAGCGCATCCATTGTTGCAAAGTAGGACCAGGCATTTAAAGCTCTCACCAAATTATTTTATACAGTGCCAAGGAATTGGATACAGTGATTCCTTTCAACCTGCTCAAATGACATTTCTCCCAGTTGTTTGTTTTTATTGCCAACTACTTATGTTGCTTGTCTCTTGTGTGCTCTTTCCATCTCACACTGTCAGATATACAGACAGTGAACAATGCATCATTTATGCTTCTGCAGCCTGTTTTACTTATGGTGTGCCTGTTAGGAAGGCATTGCATGTCTGAGTAGCCTGGAATAAGGAACAGCTATACATGGTACAGATAACAGATAGGAGGATGAGTTTGGAAGGTGGAGAACTGAAAGCATATGATGGAGACCCAGGCTGGGCAAGGTATGACTTGTCATCGTGCAATATGACTTTGTGAAATAAAATATTTTTCCATCATTACTTTCTTGGAGCATTTGGGACCTGATGCAGTCCCTTACCATGGGGACAATTTTTTAACTGAATGGAACCTAAATAAGTGTATGCTAACAGCAGATTCTTTTTTTAAATTATGTATGTGAAGCCATGTTGCATGAGCACTTTTTGACCTAGCTGGAATGGGTTCCTGCTGTAGAATGGATAGATGTGTAGCTTTGTGTGTTTTGGTATTTCATTATAGCATACCAGTTTCTAGATTTGCTTATGCCTAAATACTGCTGTGTTTATACATCTGAAAAAACCTAATTCTATGCTCATTTACTGTTTTCTTCTGGGAGTAATTCTAGCTGTTCAAACAGACGCTAATGTTGGGTTTTTCAGAGTGGTCTAAACATTGTAAATGTAAAGCTGCTGTTAAAATGATAGACAATTGGGTTTGCAAACCCTCTAGTCACACGCACAAAAATTCTCAGCCTGAAAATATATTGTGTTAATCTCTAAATCAAACAGCTGGTATACCCTAAGTGTTTTTCCACTTCTGCTCTCATCAGTGCTGGCACAGACTGCTCCTCAGACTTTTGCACTTCACTGCCTAAATCTTGGATGTTAAAACCTTTATTCATCCCCTACCTTGCAAAAAGGGTAAACCAAGTACTTGCAAGTCAAGAGTGGTCTTGTTCTTTTAGGACTTTACTCAGGCACTTGAGCCCGGCACTGACTGAAAGTCCTTCTAAAACTACTGGAGAAGATGCTGAGCACTTGGGGCTCCATCTGAGTGTCACCTGCTGAATTACTCCCAGTTCTGCTGCTCATGCGATAGTGTTGTTTGGAACTGACTGGGCCTTGTTTTTTCAAGTGGTCTTTTGTTTTGGGGTGTTCAGCTCCAGTGGAATAGGTTCTGAAATATTAGGATCTCACTTCCTGACAAGGAGAGGACACAGCAGTTACCTCTGAAATTTCTGATACTTTTTCCCAAAGCATTGATAAAGGTGTCAGTTACACCTGGAACAGGATCATTCATAAGTCTGTTCTGTACTAGTAGTGCCTATAGACCCAAAATTGGGTGGTTGAAAATGAGATTACTTTTTTTTCCCCCTTCTTTTTTAAAAAATACAGTCTTTACTGTTTTGTTTCAGTCTCCTTGAAATGCAGATATTTCTTAGACATGACAATTAGTTCTAAAAGTGAAATGCCCTAAGTGCAGTTGTGCTTTAAATAGGTAGTAATAGCAGAGAGTTGCAAAGATTTAGGACCTTCTGTTCTTATATCAGGGCACCAGAAAAAAAACTACACCTTTTCGCACTTCTTTCTTTATCGTTTCCAGTGACCCCTTTGACTCAGTTTTTCCATGTCTTTTGGCATTTGTCTAAGACTGTGCTGTATGACTTTGTTTTCCAGGCCTCTGGAGCAAGTTCATCTTGAAACTAGCCAGCCATATTGGAACCCATTGACATTCCAAAACAGTATATATATATATATATATACACACATATATACATACATATATATATATATATAAAAATAAACAGCCAAAATCAGAGAAAAGGAACAGGGATTTAATACTTTTTTTAACAATTATTTTTGTGAAACATGTACTCTTTTCATACGGGTGGCTTTTACAAGAAGCTTTATCATTGTTCCATTTTTTTAATTATTCATTGTGGTCATGGAAAAGTTGATTCTTACCTGCTTGGTATTTTACAATTTGGAGGAGGTATCATGGTAAAGATAATCTGAAATGATGACTGGGTTTAGAGACAGATTTCCCATGACACTGCTAATCTGCTGAGAGTTTTACTTGTTTAATTTGTTTAAATTTGCATTAAATTCAGGACAGTTAGATGTAAGGAAAACCTTCAAATCAAGAAAAGTCTCAAATTTAGTTTTTCAAAAGGTGGTTTCAGTGAGAATTCATTCAGTTCAAATGGGTTTGCACGCAGTCATTTTACTTTACAGCCCTGGTGGGGCACAGTTTTGTTTATCAGTGTCAGATGTGACAATAACCAACTCCTCAGGTATTCAGGTGTGTGGGAGCCCTTGCATCTCCTATTAAACAGAAACTAGAAAATGGGGACAGATAATTTTTATATGCAATTAACTTCCTGTTTTACCCTACTTAGCGCTCTTACCCATTGCCCACTACCCTCCCCTTGAGTTCAGTAGCCTCCTTCACACTTCAGCTGCGTTCCTTTGAAGGGTATGGATTCTGCATATCAGCAATTGAAATAACAGATCGTTAAAGCTCAGTCTTAGCCATACTCATGATTAATTCATGACTAGATGTAACGATGCTGAGGATGGGAAGAGAAATGAACTGTACTACTGTACAGAAAAAGTACGGTGTGCTTCATTTCATTTAATGCCGGAGAGCTTTGGGAGGTGGAAGGGACCATTCCTTGCCTGTTGTTTCATCCATATTTGTATGTACTGTAGTGGGTGGCCAGGACAGGAAAGGGCAGAGAAACATTTCTTTGGAAGTGTAACTGCCAGGATAGTTATCCAAAGTTATCAAATAATGACAAGAGAACGTGCTTTTTTATTATTACTATTCTTAGATATTTACATTTCTTTTCATTCTGGAAGTTCACCAGATATGAATGCTAATATTCAATTCCTCAGCATATTGTAATGGTAAATGCTTAAAAATGTATTTGCTAAGAATTCATGATCTGTCTATGCTAGATACTCCTTTTGTTACAATTTTTTTAAGAAAACTATTTTTGTTAATCTAAAGTTAATATTTCAGAGCAGAATTTTTAAACTTATTGCACTAAGTATAAGTAAATAATGCCTCGATGGTTTGATCACTCCAGTCAAGAAAATCTTTTAAAAGATAAAAGCCCTTCTACAGAAGCATTGCGATGGAGTGGAGAGGTATGTCTAGGTAGAGACATGCACCACTTCTGTTAGCAAGTTTTAATAAGTAAGCAGTTCTCTCTGCTTCCTTGCAGAGGATCAGGCTTTTAAATTGCTGTCAAAAGTTTAAAAAAATGTGTAGTATCATGTAGCTAACCAGTGCTCTTATCTTTTGGCAATAGTGAAATATTTCACTTTTGCTTCTAGAAGTCATTTGTTAACTTAAATTTGTTTAGTTTTCTTTCCAAGTCAGCCAATTAAAACGATTTACTCTTTTCATATCACAGAATCCAAACTATGTGAAACATATAAAAATACGTTTAGGAATTGTAACTGCTGGGGAGGCAGGGACACAGAATTTAGACTGCAAGCCATTTAGACACCCATTTAAGTGAACCATATCAGTAGTTCCACTGACATCAGGAGGGCTCTCTAAGTATGGAAGCTGTAACTTACACATCTGTGTAAATGCTAACTGGACTAGAGCTTTCAGCCTAGGGATTTGAACTGGAGCACTGGCAAGGCATCTCAGTGCAAGTTAGCAGTCACTTATAGAAGACTATCTAGAAGAAGCACTGGAGCAGCCTTAAGTTTGTGGAGAGAAGGCGTTCCTGGTGTACCAGTGGCTAAGACCGCAGTGGCACTGAACACCAAGGTTTGTGTAGATCAGTGGGGTTTAGCAACAGAAATTTAAAAACTGGCTCAGGTGAACGCTAGAAACTGGGATTCCAAGGCTAAGAAAGTTATCTGGTACACAGTTCCTTCCAGAGAAATTATTTTCCATCTTGTCTGGAATTTACTGGAGGTGCTTTGATTGAAGCCTTGGATTCTGCACATTTTTACAACAAATTTCTGCCATGACCAGTTCTGCAAGTTTGTGTTCTCTGCTCACTGGCAGTTGTGGGTGGTGGCTCTTCTCTCCAATTGCAACTAGGACTGCAGTTGGAAACAAATTTTGTATTTTTGTATGACCTGACTGTGCACCATTTTTATAGCAGTTTATCCTGTTTTAAAAAGAAATTTGTTTTATTTACATGGTATTTAAAAGATACAGTCAACACTTTTTCTATGGGTAGTTGTAATGTTTAAGTGTCAAATCTATATCGTTATAAAGTTCTGAATAAAATTGTGTGCACCATTCTTGAGTGTATATCCGGCATGCAGAGCTTTTCAGTCATGCCGAAGAGGCATTCTGTCCACACACAGGCTTTCCAGTGGCGATTTTGAATGTCCTTTGAAGTTCATTTGCAACCAAACTACAAGCTGCCCTCTTTCAGCTCTGTCTTGTGCAGGTAGATAAGCAGAAGACTGACTTCTGAAGAGACAACTTTTCAGGACAAATTTAGACTCTGCTTTCCTTTCCTAGTGGGGATAGGGGAGTAGGAGAACACTTGACATGTAAATCCCCAGTTGGCAGCAGAGGTGCTGAGGTCTGCCAGTTGTGATGGATTAAATATTTCTCTTTTTTGCCAGCTGGTTATTAAAGCCAGTGTATGGACTGCTTTGTGGGAAGCAGTCTAGACTAACTAGAGAATGATATTGCACCGGGAATAACACTGCAGGAGGAGCAGGTGAGACAGCTGGGACAGAGAAATCATCTCCTTGGAAAGTCCACTGAACTAAAGAGGGCTTGAGGACTGGAGATTCAGGCTGGATAGTTGGGGTTTAAAAACCAAGCCAATGGGATTACTGGTTTCTGCAGACGGCCTGCATCATAGCCTCTGATCAGTTAGGTTCCAAAGGAAAAAAAAGCATGCCATACTTTCAGTTGTTTAGGTTTTTTCCACATCATTTTACTCTCTGTTCTGTTTGGAAGCTGAGCAGCAGTGTGTCATCTTTTCTGCTGCTTCCAGTCTTAGAGATTTTTTTTTTATCCTTTTAGCTGTCATTTCTGTATTGCTCTTTCAGCAAAGGAGTGCCAAGTGGCAGCATGTCAGCTCCCCTTTGTCCCACCAATCTTAGCACATGCCTTCTCACCTTCCTGAGGCAATGATTCAGGATATCACCAGGACCGAATGGGAGGGGAAGTAGGTGCTGAGCTGAAGTTCTGAGGTGGATTTTTTTGTATGATACCACTCCATCCCTGTGCTTGCTGTAGTTAGGAGTGCAGCCATCCCTTCTACAGCTTCAGTGCTGCTCCACAACTAAAGTACATACTTGCTGTGACCAGTTTAGAACTGCATCTTCAGCCTTCCAGTAGCTTGTGTTCACACTCCCAGCTGCAAAAACCAGGATTGGGTTTTACACGTAGCCTTAGCTTGGCATAGTAACCCAATGACTTTCTGCATTAGGAAAGCATGTCCTAGAAGGGAGAACTTATAATGGAAAACCCAGTTACAGGTTGTGATGGGTTGACCCTGGCTGGCAGGTAAGCCCCTACTCTGTTGCTTGCTCACTTCCCCCAGTAGGATGGGAGAAAGCATTGGAAAGGCAAAAGCAAGAAAACTGATGTGTCGAGATAAAGACAGTTTGTTAAGTAAAGGGGAAAAAGAAAGAAAAAGGAACCCAAGCGATGCAAAGGCAATCACTCACCACCTCCCACCAGCAGGCCAATGCCCAGCCAGTCTCCGAGCAATAGCCACTTTGGAAAACTTCGCTTTCCTCCTCACCCCCTTCCAATTTTATTGCTAAGCATGACATTATATGGTATGGAATAGTTCTTCAGTCTGTTCAGGTTAGCTGTGTTGGCTGTGTGCCCTCCCACCTTCTTGCGCAACCCCAGCCTACTCTGCTGGAGCGGCAGAGTGAGAAACAGAGAAGACCTTGACCCTGTGCAAGCACTGCTCAGCAACAGGTAAAATGCTGTTGTGCTATCAACACTGTTTTGGTCACAGATCTAAAACACAGCACCACATGGGCTGCTGTGAAGAAAATAACTCCATCCCAGCCTAACCCAGTACACAGGCCCACTTACCCAAGAGTTAATCCAAGACTTGCTCCCTGCATTTCTGTACAGCACCTTCTCAGGGTGGTTACTTCTTTCTGAAAGGGCTTTTTCAGCAGCAGGCAATTAGCCTGCTCCATGGTGCTCCCTTTCATGGAGGGAGCAGGGGATGCTAGCTCTTACTCTTTCAGCACAAAATGGGGATATAAAGCAGAAACGAGCCCTTTCTGTATCAGTGTTCTGGCAATTGAGCAGCCAGTGTTGGAGACAACATACTTAATGTGCCCTCAGGGCATGCACTTTAGTGGTTTGCTCTGAGTGGTTATGATGTATTCTATGAATGTATGTTATAGAGTCAGAATAAAATGCATGTAGCAGACATATACTCATCATCACCATCCAGTGATCATTTAGTTCTGAGTGCATATTACATGCTGTATTGAACATGGCACTGTCGTTTTAAGAAACACTCTTAAGATTTAAAAGTAGATACCTAAGAGCATCCCTGTTTTTTAAATCATGGCTTTGCCTGTGCACTGTTACTGTTTACTAAATCTAAACATCACAAATCCATTGTTTCTTGAACAGTTTGTGTGTCACATTATCGCCACAGAAATCCTATTTCATATGTGTGGAATAACCCTCTCGTGCTTCCCAAAACAAAACCCAACAGACTTATTTGAAGCATTTCTTGCACTCAGCTTGTTTGTTGGGATGATGGAAGTTTACTCTGAATATTTCATTTTTAAATGCTCTTTCAACTATTTCATCTCTGCTGTTATTTCCATCACATAACAAGAGATTATGGAGACTAGTAAATATGTATTTCTTGTGTTCTGTAGGAAATACTGTTCTCAAAGTATTTTTTTTCTTTTATATTTAGAGAGATGAGAGAAGAGATGAAACTTGTCTCTTGTGATATGAGTCATGTATAAAAGGCAGAATTTCTGGTCTGGGATGGAGCTGTGATGTGTCTTGCAGTGTTTGCAAGCTGATGAAATCAAGCCAAAGCTCTTCAGAGACATTAGGATTATGAAAATATTTCTAGGGACAATAGGTAGCATGAATCCATCTAAAAATACCCATTTGGAGGCTAAACTACCCGGCATTCATTTGACAGAGATCAGTTAAAATAGAACTAGCAGAAAACCAGCAAACACCATCAGATTCTACTCCCCTGCTCACGGAAATGGTGACGTGATGTGTGAATATGATGAGCAGAATTTGGTGTTTGAAGCAGTTGGTCTTTTTCTGTAGAAACATGGGACTCCCCTTAGAACCAAACTGGCAAGAATTCAGAGCAGAAGTACCAGCTGACTTTAGCAAAACCAGCCTAATTTCAGTAACTTTAAAGACAGCTCTGGCCTCTCTAAATATGTGATGGAAGGTGCTGGCAGCATGGCTGGCTACCATTCCTCAAGTGCACCACCGCTCCCCTCTGGCTTGAGTGAGACAGGGGCAGCTAGGGAGGGTGTCAGAAAGGGTTTGTGAGGTTAGGAAGCTGATTACTCCTGAAACCCATCAGAAATTGGGTGATGACTGGAGTTCCCACGAAAGTCACGATTTTTAACTCTTAAATAAATACTGTGTGTGCTCCTGTGCTAGTAGTGGTTGGGTCCCTCCCTGCTCAAACTGAAAAGGGAGAATATCTATCATTAGAAAAACAGTGCTGCAGTCAATGACGTAGCATGTCCTAGGGGAGTGAGGGAGGCGAAAACAGAGAGGTTGTTTTGTTTGTAATGTAGGCCAGAAAGCAGCTGCCAGAGGTTAGGTGAAGCCTTGGAGAGCAGGATTTCACAGGTAGACAATATTCCGCAGGATCTTCACAGTAGTTAAGAAAATTCACATTCTGATTCACAGACATCTCACAGCAACATCCCCTGTGCTTTTATTGTGCTCTGGAACTCTTCAGAGCAAGAAAGAGGGTGGAATCAGATATCTGTAGAAAGGAATTATTTCTATAGGGTGGATTGTGTTGCTGATTATAGCAACGACTCTAAGGAAAAAGGAAAATCTTCTGAACAGATTTTAAAGGCTTGGCAATACTTGCATTGTCATAGTCCATCAAAGCTTCATCTGGAAACAAATCTTTCATCCACAGTCATCCATACTTCTAACAGGGCACTCAAACCCCTGAACCGGTTTAGTGATTTACATTGAGTCAAGATCAACTAACAAGTGCTCCTTTTTCCAGTGGAATGCCACCTCCTTTGGGAATGGGGAAAGTAAATGTGACACTGTTCATTGTTGTCTGAGAACCTGAAATGTTTTATACTGCAAGCTGCGAATGCAGGAAGAGAAGGGAAATTAACAGTGCTGATCTAATCTTAGATTTTCTGTGTAAACTGACATTGTGCCAGAATACTGATGCAAAACTGTATTTTAGTCTAAGAAATGTATAGATTTTTTAATGTATCAAAATAAAGTTTTTCTTTTTAAGTAAGAAATATGTTTCTTTGTCTTCCCTGTGGGGTGCTAAGCCCTGCTCTTCCTCTGAAGAATACTATCTCGCAGCCCTGAAAGCAAGCAGAGCCCATCGAGACCTTTGCTCAAGCTTTGCTTAGCTCTGTGCATGCCCTTTAGCTGAGTAGCTGCCGTAGTGCTGGGCGTGCCTTCTTGGCTCTCTCACTGTCCTGCTGCCAAGAAACGTGTTGTGATGCTAATGCTTTGTTGAACCGGGTGGGGTGAGTGGGGTTTGGGAGAGCAAAGATTTGTCCTTTGGCCGTGCAGCGGTTCCCGGTGCCCTTACAGGGACAGCTTGGGTGGAATGCAGAATAGGGAGGGATGAAGGAAACCTCGTTATTTATTATGAGAGCTACGTAAACCGCACATCCCAGTGCAGCACCTCCTTGTTCTGCAAGGTCCTGTACATGCTCCCCGCTCCCAAAGCAGGATCCCCATTCTGTCGAAGTGCTTTAAAAAGCCTGGACAGGTAAAGATGGGTAGAAGCAATTCGTAACACACCTGTACAATCTCACCAGGAGACACGTGCAATTGCAAAGATTCCTCCCTGCTCCTCCCTGGGCAAATTTCTGCTTTCGTTACTGCCAGTCTTTTTAGTACATTAATAAGCCACGCTGAACAATGTTTTCTTGCTTGTATTACTCTTTACTGCAAACCCCTTCAGCCCTGCATTTGTGTAACATAATTTACTTTATCCGGGAACCAGTGCCACTTTGGAACCTGAAGCAAAATCACTACTTGGAATGAAAGGACCAGGGAGCTGATCAGACAGGACCTCTGCCCACAGGCAGGGTCCCGTGCTGTGGACCCAGGTGTTTTGCTGCATATCTTGGCATTCTGCATAAAGGTGAAGCTCGGCTAGATGGGTTAAGTTGCACGGAGCAAACGAGACTCCAGAGATGCCCTTCTTTGTCAGCACAGGTGTAAAGCGCAGGAGTCACGTCACATACAGGTTGTGAAAACCCAGTCTGGTTTCCACTGGGTTTTTGCCTGTGTCAGAACGGCAGAACAGGAGCTCTTTGGCTCTCCTCAACCTCACCAGCAGTGAAGGGCTGAAGCGCTGTCTGGGGAGAGCAATGATGATGCCCCCAGCTCTGAAACAAAAGAGTTTTGCAGCTTCCAGGGAAAAAAATTTAGGAAGGGGCTAAAGATGAGCCAGGGAGGGCTAGTGAGGGAAGCACGTGCAGGGAGAACAGAATGGGACATGGGACTTGAACGGAAATCTGAGGGCAGCAGGGCGGCGCGGGCAAGAAAGCCCAGGAGTCTGTTCACGGGCAGGAGCGCAGGCACCTGGAAACAGAGGGTTGGAGCTACAAAAGCAGGATTTGTCCTTTGGCCACACAGCGGTTCCCACTGCCCAGACACCCTGCAGGCAGCGAGCACATACCTCTGAATGCTGGGTCGGATCCCTGCTCCCCCCCTGCAGCCCAAGGGCCAGCCTCCTCGCCTGCCCGGTCCTTGCCTGCAGGGCAGCACAGCTCCCTGGCTGCCGAGGCACCTCTCCTGCTTCGCGCAGAGGATGGGGCCCTCTGCATGCCACCCTCCGCACGCAGCAAACCCTCTCCAAGGCCACATCCTGCACTGCTTAAGTCTGGCACAGCTCCTTCCTCCCACCGCAGGCCACTGAGGAGCTGACCCAGTTTTAGTTGCTGGTATTTAGATGTTTAATGAAGATTAGCTAGTGCCCAGGGAGGCATTATTTAGAATTTCTAATTACTATTTAAATTATGAATGTGTGAGATGGATGGAGCTTGCACTCCTGCACACAGAACACCTAAGAAAGCTGGTTTTGTGACATCTACTACACGCTCAGTCCTTGTTTACCTTCGATACACTAAAGGGAAGAAAATTCAGCGCCAGAGCGGATTTTCTGAGAACATTGCTAGAGCAGTTAAAGGTAGAAATAAAGCCTATGACGGAAGCTGCTGAATTGTTTCATCTAGCCACCCCAGCTGACAGTAATTGAGTGGGAGACGAATAAATGGGTGAGCAGATATTTCACACCGCAGTGCTTTGAAGAAGAAAGCACAGGCCTGAACCCTGTGCCCTGCCGAAAAACCCAAAACAAACAAAAACTAAAGTGAGAGTCTGCCACAGTCCCAGAAACATTGATCAGATGTCCCTTGATTTTAATTGCTTCTCTTACAACTCTTAGCTGTATTCTAGTTTTAAGTCCTGGAGGAATACAAAAATAGAGATCTTGGGCAAAAAACATTCAGGAGGCATTTGCAGTGCCGGGTGGAGCAGGGTGATCTGGTCACCTCTCCTGACTGTGAGACCTGCCAAGTTTGCTGCCCATCTTCGCTCCAGGGGCTTGCAGGTAAGAGAGGGGCAGCTCAAAGATGCAGACAGCTGCCTGGGGCCAACACGCTGCTGCTCCACCTCAGACCTCCTCTGTGGCCTGGGGCTCATCACTTGCTGTCTTTGTGCCTCCCTTTCCCCGCAGATGGGGATGCAGAGAAGGTGAGTACATTAGGGATCAGTAGGCACGCAGTACTGCAGGAGGAGGGACAAACGAGTGACAGAGGGGCAGGTAAGGCTCTGGGGGAAGTTGAGAAATGATACAAACACGGATACTTGAAACTGATCCCTCTTCTGATGCTTAAATATCTAAACATTGGATCTGCCACTAACAAACCTCCTCCAGTCCTTTAGTGGGCCTTGGTAGCTCATTAGATACATGAAGTCATCCTGGCTTCCTTTCACCACAAGTCATCTGCTGACGTTTCCGACACTGCTGTTTTCAGAGAAAGCTTTCCTGGCTCAGGATGTGATTCAACATCCCGTTTTTCTGTGTTAGGATTCGTTGCCCTGACTTCATCAACAGAAGGATGGAGTGGCAAGAAGGGTAACGAC
>VWZZ01000850.1:16680-56489 GCA_013399095.1 Psophia crepitans | reverse complement strand
GGAGGGATTCTTAGCCGTTAAGTGAAATCAAAGGCCAAACTTGACGGAACTGGGTCCTTTTGAACCTCACCTCTCCCACAGAAAGAGTCAGTAGCAGTAGAACAAAATTAGCAATAGGGCAAGGTCCCAGAGATGGCACAAGCCTGGTGCCATGCCGAGGCACTGATGTGCTACCAGAGAGCTGGTACCAGCACAGGGCAACAGCCTGCCATTAAGAGAACTGGTTTTACTGGGCTTGGATGCTCACTTTTATTATTCCCACAGCTTATGTATTCTAATGAAACGCCAGTTTCCTGTGATGGAGGATGGCTATTTTCTTGCAGTCCTCATTATCATGAGCTCTGTGGCAATTCGTGGCCCTGAAGGGGTATTTTCTGTAGGCTTAAGTGTACCCAAAATGTGCACAACCCATCTCTGTTCAGTTTCCTCTGCAGCCAGATACAGTTTTTATTGTCCTGCTGAGCTGAACAAGACTGTGATCCAGGGCACAGCTGCGAGCATCTCTGTGATACGTGGGCTGGGAGCCAGGAGGTTTAGGAGCCTGCCCCAAGAGAAATACAGTCTGACTGCGATGGACAGAGGAGCTGACTTAAAACACAGGCTTGTGTTTTTGTGGCTATGTGGTATTTGTGGGAGGGTCATGCACGGTAGCAATACCAAGAGTATGAAACTTACAGATACGGGAATGAGAAGTGGCAGAGAAAATAAACGTGGAATTTAACAGTAAAAGGTACTCTGGATAAGAACTCTAGGTTTCAAACTGATTAGCTTAGGTATGATTTTCTCTTGTGTCTTCAGAAATATTTTAAAGCAGGTTTTGTGCAGATAATAACCTTTGTACACGTGGAGTGCCAGGAGCATGGACAGGCCCTTTGACCAAAACCACAAAGTTAATCTGCATGGGGCAGGATGTTTAGGTCTCCTGGACGAGGTTGTGGCTTAACAGCAGGCCAGTAATACTCCCTTCCCTGAGCCACAAGACCGCCTGTTAGGGAGCCTGTTGTGCATCCGTCGCCTTCCCAGCTAATTGTCCCCACAGAAGTCAGGCTTCTACACAGGCAAACAGCAAAACCTCCAAATTTAAGTGCTGTGGCTGATCAAGCAGATGCTCCATGCCACATTTCTTTTTCTTTTTTTTTTTTCTTTTCTTTTTCTTTTCACTCCTCCACAGAAATATCCAAGGCTTGAACTCCAGGCTTCATGGAGCAAGGGAGAGGGGGACAGCACAGGCAGGATGTGTCCTTAACGGATTCAGGCTCCAAGCTTTTCTGTAACAGTGATGATGCCAGGTTGGAGATGGGGAGAAAAAGACTTCATCCTGCCTGTCCTGATTCATCAAGTACCAAGTGGTGATGGTGGTTTTTACATCAATCACACCAAACACCTTTCCTCCCTCCTCACAATTCAGTGCTTCACCACTGACTTACAGTGCTTTAAATCAGGAAAATATTAAAAAAGCTTCAAAAGCTCACTTGACACCTTATTTACACATATCATTAAGTGAAGAGCAATTCAAGTCTCAGTTCTTTTTTATTTGGTTCGTTTTAATTCTATTTTTTTAAAAAGAAATGAATGCCTTAGTGTGTATAAACCCAGCAATGCAGTTGATTTTAATTTGCATTCCAGGAGAGGAAAATCAGTTGTTCAAGTCTCAGAACACATTTTACTCTCCTCCCTTTCTAATTGGAAGACTGCTAAGAAAATTCATCAAAAATCAAAGACCTACTATACTAAGCATACATATGTAACAGTTCTTATCTCAATGCAATGTTTGTGTGTGTATTTTAATTCTAAGGTTGCAGAGCCTGCTGAAACAATAAAGCAGATTTGATAGTCACAGCCTTCTCTGCATGCGCATAAATAAAACCTCGCTGTGTTTCCTTCAGCGCAGTGACTAACTGGTTCAAGAAACAGTGGGAAAGCCTGTTTTCCTCTGCCCACTGTCCTCTGTTCTTGACATGAAGCAGCACACTCTGAGGCAGGCACACCTCTACCAGTTTGGGAATACCAGGGGGCATTTTAATCAAACATTTCTCAGTTCAGTTCTTTAAACGCAGCTAATATTTTCTTTGTTTAAAAAAAAAAGTTCATAGGTTGTTAGTGGGGAGAATGAAATTGCACAAATCTTATTTCTTGAGTCATTATAGAAACAGTGCAGTAATTACATTCGATATAATGAGCTATCACCAGACTGACTTCTGAGGTTTTGGCGTTCATCAAGGTAATGAAACGATAACCAAGCACTGAAGGAGCAGCACTGTCACGATCTCTTAGCCCATCCGTGGTGACTCCCAGAAAGCCCTGGGTACGGCCCACAAAAACCCTCCTGTCCAGTCCCAATATTCTCAGGTAGCTTGCTGGGAGGAAAGCTAGATAATTCCTCATTGTTCTTAGATTGTTCAGGTAGACTAGGCCCCATACACTGCAGCATCCTCTGCTGCTCCACCAATCTTCCTCTGACTGACTGCTTGTGCTGGTGGTTTCTGACCTTCTGCTCAAAAAGCTCTAGGTCGATAGTGGGAGCGAGCTGCCTTGTTTTTTTAAGACGCAAAAATGCCTTTTCAAAATAACAGGTCACAGTGACTTTGAGCTGCACAAGAAGAGGGGTTAGTTGATGCCAGGGCCATACTGAGTTGCACATAAGCAACTCTTGACGTCTGTAGCAGTCGTCACAGGGTCCAGCCCTTCTCAAAGCCAGCACAAAGCAAGTACACTGTGTTATAAAGGTGATCCACAGCCATCTTCCTACCTTGTTATTTTGCTGGCTCGACTTATCAGAGTTTTAGTATCAGTTTTAATTATTTCCAAGCCTTCTTCCATACCGAAATGCAAAAACCTGCTGCCTCCTCCTCACATGCTACATAGATGTATCTGACACTAAATGTAAGCACTCAGTTCGACTATTGTTTGACGAAAATACAAAAATGGCATATTCTTATACTGGGAGCTGGAAGAAAATAATATTAATATTGTAATTGTCACGAGTTTCAAGATAGTAAGCGCTCCTAGGAGGTGGCCAGGAGCCAGGTAGCTAAATCTTGCTTTACGCTTCAGGTGTTAAAACTGCAAGGAAGCAGTACATTTGATGCCAGAAGAAAGTTGCTCTGGGGCAAAGTCCTTCCTTAAATTTGTAACCTCTTTTTTAAAGACAAGTTTGATAAATAGATGTGTCTAATTTACCTGTGTGGAGACAAATTAAATCAAACCTCTACTTGTATTATTCTGTGATTACCCAAGCCAGTCCATTCTTAGAATCACAGAATCATAGAATCACTAAGGTTGGAAAGGACCTCCGAGATCAGCAAGCCCAACTGTCAACCTAACACCACCATGCCTACTAGACCATGTCCTGGAGTGCCACGTCTACGCATTTTTTGAATGTCTCCAGGGACAATGATTCAACCACCTCTCTGGGCAGTCCATTCCAATGCCTCACTACTCTTTCCATGAAGAATTTTTTCCTAATATCCAACCTAAACCTCCCCTGACGCAACTTGAGGCCATTCCCTCTCGTCCTGTGGCTTGCTACTTGGGAGAAGAGACCAACACCCTCCTCACTACAACTTCCTTTCAGGTAGTTGTAGAGGACAATAAGGTCTCCCCTCAGCCTCCTCTTCTCCAGACTAAACAACCCCAGTTTCCTCAGCCGCTCCTCATAAGACTTGTGCTCCAGCCCCTTCACCAGTTTCATTGCCCTTCTCTNCCCCCAGGTCCTTCTCTGCCAGGCAGCTCTCCAGCCACTCTGCCCCAAGCCTGTAGTGCTACCTGGGGTTGTCGCTCTGTTACCGAAAAGTGGCAAAACAATTCACTCTCTAAGACTTAATTTTGAAGTTTTAGAAAGTGGGCATTCTTTATTACAGCACTGGGTGCACGGGGGCTAGCTCTACCTAACATGCGCACCTGAAGACAAGAATTGCTACGTATTTGTACTACGTTAACATACATATTCATTATATTTCTGAGGAATGCTTATCATATTCATGGATTCTCTGGGAACTCATTATCATATGTTAATGTCCTTCGCGCATGCTTGTTGATGCCTCCAGGTGGTCGTTGGGGGTCTTCAGGTGAAGGCTCGTACTCTTCTTCACTGTGTTCGTTCACTGACCCCTGCTTCTGTGCAAACTCAGTCCTGGAGTCATGGTATACCATGTCCTTCAAGGCTGGTTTTGTGCTCATCTTGTAACCTCCTTCTTTTTGTGGTTCTGTGCATCTGCTCTTCCAAGGCTGAGCCGTCTAAAATGAAATTATTCCCAAGCTTCTTATCTTACAACTATTCTGACTGTTTTCTAAGTTGTAATAGTTTTCTGTTTGTTTGGTTACATCTATCTGGCAGTGGCTCTACCTGCTTGAACTGATCTGAGCATTTCGATATTCACTGCTATCGGCTTCCTTCTTGTTTAGGAAGTATTTACTCCTCCTCCAACGTCTTGCCATTGTTTCCTTTGAGTCTTCTTCCTGTGACATCTCTTTTTGGCCTAAAATAGGCTAAAAGCATTAGCTTAGAAGATAATTTCTATCCCCTCTAGCATCCTGCCAGCAGTGTTTCTGTTCATGGGTTAGCTTAGCAACCATCTGCTTGTAAGGCACCCTACCTAACAGGGTTCCTGTCCAGGACCCAAGTTCCCAATGGCTGCCAAGGATCTACACACATTCCTGCCAAGTTGCCCAGCCTCCCAGTGTACAAAGCATTATAGGTTTCTTTAGGACCAGTTTTAATAATCTGAAATATTTCTTCTCGCCAGTCCTTTCTCTTCTAAAGATCTCCCATCATGGGGTAAAAAAGAACATGAACAATGCTAGAGAAAATCTTCTTTAGTAGATACTTTGTTGCTCAATTTATGTTCACAAGCATGCCAAAGGAACCCATAAAACCATAGAATTATTTCCTCACAGACTCTTCCTTTACATTTCCAGTTTTGAAATGAGAAAGCATTTAGGGACATGTGGTTGAATCTTTCCACGTAATCCAGACCTGGAATTAAGAAGTGGGCCCATGCCTTCAGAAATCAACCACTCACCCCAACACACTGCAAAAGGTTTCCGAGCCAAATGTGTCCCTTCCTGAAACTGGTGTTACTGGCACCCCAGGTGTATGATTACAGGCACTACTTCTGACCCAGACACCAACTTCTCCCCTAGGCCACGTCTTGGCTGGAATTAAAAATCCTTTTGAATTTTAGTATTTGTTGCTAAACTGTTTGGGGAAAACAGCATTGATGCCTCTTAGCTTTGATTCATGGAGGTATGGCCATGGTAAGTCTGAAGTCTCCTCCCTGAGAAGCTGGGTTTAGAAATGTAGGTGCCAAGTTCACGTTAAGATCCATAGCTCTCTTCCGGAACAGCATTAACATAAAAACCTGTTAACAACTGTGTAACAGTTTCAAGTCCTGTTCTGAAAGGATGTCATCACTAAGATGACGAAACCACTCCCCAGCTTTGAAGCCCCTCGCTGTCAGTCTGGTATGAAACAGACAGTGAGGATGGCCAGTTGGGTTGCAACGGAGCAGTGCCCGTTATCATTCAGTCCCATGGCTTTCCCATCCGCCATCACCAGCCACGAACCCCAGCAGCTGCAGGCCGCTGACTTCTGTAGCAGTAGAAATGCCCCGTGCTCCAAATGGTCTGAAACTATTCCAAGAGATTTACGGGGTCTCTCAAGCCAAAGGCTGTTGGGGTCTTCTGTTTAGGACCAGCAAAATCAGCAGGCGTGCAAGCCAGAGCCAGACCCTCTGCCGTGGGCAGGCAGCAGCTACGTCCCGCTTCCAGCAGTCAGTGTTCTGGTGGGCGTGAGACTCCTTGCCTCTTGTCAGCTGGAGGTGTGGCATAACCGGATTCACGATTTTTCTTCCTCTTCTTTCAAACAAAGGTTTCAAAAGGAAAACACAAGTGCAGGCTGTGGCTGCTTATCGAAACACGTAAGGTATCAGGTACCTGGAAGACACAGTGAGCCCGAGCCGCAGCAAAGGCCCAGCCTGCACCCGGTAACAGAGCCCCAGGAGATCTCTGGACAGAGCTGGGGAGATGGGAGCTGCGGCACTTGGCAGGTCACACCACCCCTCTGCTTCTGCCTTCCCTCCGGCCCTGCAGATGTACAGCACTGCTGGCTGAGGCGCTAAACCCAGGGCAAGACAGGGCTCCTGGAGGCAGTGAGCGTCCAAAGAGGCGACTCCACCGGGAGGTGGGACACCCCCCTGCTGTGGTAAGTGCCCACACTGGAAGCGGGCTCCGTAGCAGTGCGCCTGCCGCGGAAAGTGCTGCTTTTCAGTATCAGCACAGCGCCCAGAGCTGCTATAAAACCATCAAGCTAAACGTCAGCCCAGCGGCTGTTTTACGGCTGTACCTCTGTAGGACATCATCGTTACGAAATTAGTACGTATTGCCAACACCACGCTGAAACATTTTTGCCTGTTTAAAATTCGACTAGCGAGACACAGCCGAGATGCAGCAAAGCCTCTCAGGGTGCTCAACCACCGCCCCCCCGCGCAAACAGCAGCACCCGGCGCGGCACCGCTCCCCTCGCGCTGCCGGCACTCGGCCGTGGGCGCCGACTGCGCATGCCCAGAACCCCCTCCCGGGGCGGGGCGGCGTGGCGCACGTGCCGCCGGAGAGGGGGACGGCGGAAGAAGGAGCGGAGCGCGGCGCGCGTGCGGCGTGGCNCTGTCGCCGGTCCTGGGTTCGCCTCCTCCCTCATCATGGACGAACAGAGAGTGAGTACCGGTGGCGGGAGCCTGTCTCCCCATGGGTCGCGGAGGGTCGCCGCGCTGGGCTGGTCGGGCCGCGCCGCGGGAGGAGGCGGGCCTGCCCTCCTTCAGCCGGCTGTGCCGCCGGGATTCGGTGCGTGGGCTCCGGCCAGCGCCGGGGCGGTTGCTGTTGGGAGCCGGCGAGGAGGCAAGGCGGGGCGTTTTCCCGGGGTGTCGGCCCTGCCCCGGCGCTCGGCTTGGCTGCTGGCGGAGAGGGGCGGCGGCTGAGGCAGTTGAACGTTACCCGCTGCGTCGTGGGAGGGCGGCAGCGCGGGAAGGGCGCCGGCCGCGCTGGGTTCCCGTCAGAGTTTGGGCAGACCTCCTGCTGCCGAGAGGCGCGGGGGCGCCTAGCGAGAGGGGCTTCGCCCTAGGGGGAGTGCTTCGAGTGCTGGCGGTGCCGCTGCAGCTGGCGTATGTGAGGGAAATGCGGCTCCCATGTGGCGGAGCGCTGTCACCTGCTGTATTCGTGTCCTGAGTAATCGCGGTCAGTGTTTAGGCCCTTCTGCTTCCCGCTGTGTAATCCTGTGTTGAAAGGAACGAGTTAATAAAAGAGCTTTGCAGGGTTGTATTCCCTGTGGCTGCTGCCCTGTGATTCTCTCCTTCCCTTACTCGCTGTCTGCTCCCTCAGGGAAATCACTGAGGAGCAGCCATGTGCCTGGCCAAGGGCTGGGCTTTCTAAAAACGATACCCTCTGCAAAAAGTTCTGACTCAGCCTTTTGGCCTTCAGTCTAGCAGTCCAGGAGGGCTTCTGTTACTGCCTCTGTAAAGACTTTGCTTTCCTGAGCTTGGAAACTGGTTTTTGAGTAGGGTCTGGATAACTAGTACTACTGATGGCCTGAAACTTACGGATCATAGATGTTTGCTATTCTAGTTAAGTGTCTGTGCACCGTCACTTCCTACTCATCTGTGCTTTGGAAGGTGAGATACACAGCGCCAAAAATTGTGCTTCTGGTAGACGTTATGTGAGTTTGAGTCTGTCTGCCTGCTTTACGTGAGATTGGCCTCTCTGAGAAGGAGTAAATGAGGGCTGCAGCTCTTCTGGGTGATGGAGGTGGATGTTCCTGAGTGGTGTCATTGATCATATTTGAATTTCAGGGCTGCTCAGAGGTTTTGAATGCAGTAGTAAAATTGCAGTTGACCTCTTATTTTACAATAGTTTGTTAATTTGCTATTGTCACCTGTATTGTCTTAAGTACTGCTTCAAATTCTGGCAACTTCAATGTCTGGACAAGTACAGAAGATTAAATTAGCGGAGGCTAAGTATGTCCTCTTGTTTGAAATTCAGCCTGCACGTGAAGGTTAGTGTGATGCAAGATTGTGTCCTAGGCCCAAGGCTCCTTTAGAAACAGTGTTCTGCATCCAGTTATGTCATAAGACTTCAGTATGATCTTGAGCAAATTGATATCTTTCTTCTTAAACACAACTGATGTAATTGTTTAATTTATCAAGCTTTACTCTTTAACTTTTATGAGGTACCCATCTGCTTCAACAGGTGCTATGTGATGCTAGTTACTAGGTATATTGTTTCCTGTCATGCTCCTGGCAAGACTACAAGCCACCACATGTTGCAGGGCTTGCTATCCTTTTTCATATCCTTTTGTGTTCTTCATCCCTTGTGCATCCACGCTATTACTTTACAGATACCTTATTTTTCTGCAAAGGGTGTATTAAATTCAGAAAATAAGAGTAGGGCATAAAAGTGAAGAGCAGTATGAAGGTCAGTAGTAACAGTAAAAGTTATGTCTTTAATGAACATGCCATAATGTTTCGAAAACGAATTTGAAACAGACCTCACTTAACACATGCTAGCCAGAGAGAAAACTAAAGGAAAATGACTTGTAATGGGATTCTACAATATACTGTATACTTCAGTGGGCAACAGAGTTCCTTCAGTGTGGAAACACCGAGAAGCTTTACTGAGCTTGGTGCTGTTGTAATTCTTTTATGAAGTAACTTAGAATGTAAGCCTCAACTTCTGCTTAAGTTGGTAATTTTTCTAGTACCCTTTTTGTTACATGTAATTGTAGTGACTTTTCCCAAATTCCCATTAAACGAAGAAACGGCAACAGTGCAGTGTTTTGAATTTGGCATGTCTTAGATTTTCTTCCAAACATACCATTTATTACATTTTAGTGATTAGAAAATTACATGAGGTATAATATGCTAGTGACTGCTAAAAGCTGACTTTCTGTCCTGGTGCTTTGGGCATTGGCGTTTAAGAAAAATTCTGTCTACTGCTGGTGGATATTTTTAGATCTCTTGCATCTGTGTTGTAGAAGGCCTCTAAACTTGTTTGAGTTTGACCATACCTGGTGGAATTCCTGTTTGGAGAAATTGGTAACTTAAAAGGACCTGTACTGATCCCTGTTTCATCAGTTTACTTTAACTTCAGGTTTAGCAGAAAACCTTGTTTGACAGCTGTCTTCCAGTTGCTGCCATGTATTGGGCTGTGTAAAGTCTTTCTAAGCATTTCTCGCATGTAGATCTCTTCCTTTAGTTGTACGTCGCTATAAAACTCAAAATCATTCTTTGATACTATGTACAAGAAGACTAATTTTTTTTTTCCATGTGGTGCTACCAAGTAAGCCCTAAAATCCTAGCTGAAAGAGGATTGGGAGTTTTCTTGTTCATCCAAATTGACAGTTAGGTTTATAGGATCTAAGGCTTAACTGCGGGCTGTCTGACATGTGAAAACAATTGCTTCTGGTCAGTAGGGAATGCAGAAGCAGCTGGTTGGACAATGGCGTTTCATCTGCCGTTCTAATCTGTACAAAATTGTCTTTAAACGTGTTCAGTTTCAACCAGACAATGAAAAGATTCTGTAATGAAGGGATCAAGACTTGCGATACTCTTTGTTTCTGAAAGAAACCGATCTGGTCTTGTTTCTCTTCCTCAGAGTCGTAATTTCAGTCATTGCTAGCCAATCCATTATATCTTTATGTAATGCCATCACAACCCCATGATAAAAGCGGTGAAATTTCACTTTCGTCTGCTAGTGGCTTAACTTTGTGATCATGACGCTGTGCAAACAGGCAGTGGGCCGGAGTACTAATAAATATATTGCTGCAGATTTTTTGCAAACTGCTGAGGAAGCGGTCAGAAGAAAGGGGTACAAGCACAGCTTCGGACTAGTGAAGAGATTTCTTATAAGGGATGTAATGTCAAGGTTTGCTGTGGATGTCGTAAAAGGATAAAATATTTTCATAGAGTCATAGAATCTTTAAGATTGGAAAAGACCTCTAGGATAATCATGTCCAATTGTCAACCCAACACTGCCATGTCTACTAAACCATGTCCCAAAATGCCAGGTCTGCATGCTTTTTGAACACTTTCAGACAAATGTGGTCTAAGTAGTAGGTGCTTTTAAGAAATTGCAACCTCTTTTTGCTGGTCTGGCTGTTTTTAAGGTGTGCTTATTAGCTCCCCATGCTTCCATTTCCTAAATGTTGTCAAGTAACAGTGTTAAGCTGGGCAACTTGAAACTCTGAATCCAGCTGATTGATAATGTTTTAATTATAGTTAAGACAGGTTTTACTTATTATTGAGGAGCTGAATCTAGCATTTTGGTCAGATTTGTATGTAGAAATTATTATCAACCAGCCTGACCTAAATAACAAAAAATTCTTAGTTACATCCTCACCTTGTCCTTTATTTTTACTTATATATGCTGATATGCTTTGGGCATGCCTTATTCAACTTGACTTAATTTTAAGTACCAAGCTTTGTTTTTTGTCAGATTCTTAGAATATGTGACTGACTGCACAACAAAACTAGACTTGGTAGTCTAATTTAAAGATGTGTTTTGTGCTTAAACAGCTTTGCCTGCTTAGCATGTGTTTTTGTAAGCTGAATCTACTGCTTTTAATAGCTGGAGTTGTAGACAACAGAAGTAACCTTGGTTCTCAACTATCAGCAAGCTTTCCTCTCTGACATCACTTTTTACTTGAATATGTAAGTTATTTGCTAAAAGATTTTACCACTTGTAGAATAAGCTCACAAATCACTGTTACAGATTTATTCTGTATGTAGAATAAACTGTCATGTAGTTGTATAACATAGCTTCTTTTGACTACAGAAAATGCTGATTTTTCTTCTGGGTTAACTTTTACTGTTGTGTTTTTTTTACTGGTTCTTTCTTTGGTTGCACAAGCACTAGCTTTCTCATCTGGCGAAGCTGTATATGGCAGAGTGTGATGCCAGCAGGTGGTCTGGTTTAGATGCCTGGGGAGTTCCAGTAGCAAAACATGTGAAATGGTGCTGTATCATAAAACAGATTCTTGATTTCTCTTAAACTAACAACTGGAGATCTTTAGTTTCATTGCATGCTTCTTAGACCTTTGATACACTTTTCTAACAAAATGTATTTCCTGATCCCATCAGAATAAGAGTTGAATTCACCACAGTTGGAATGTGTATGATGGATTTCCATATATGTTGAAATGATGGTTAAAAAACTTATGTAGTTCTTCTACAACTTCTTCTCACTTTTTTTTTGTTATTCTAGGAGACTCTGCAAAGGATCGTCTCTACTCTAGCGATCAAAAATGATGAAATTCACAACTTCATTGATATGCTGAACCATACAATAAAGAATGTTCAGGTATATATATATAGGCTCATAAGTGGTAGCTGAGAGGGGAGCAGCTTTCCAGTTTTTCGAACTGTTTGGGTAGTGTGTAAGGGAAGGGCTATAAGAATCAAGTTAAAAAAACCCCCCAACTTTAATGTTGGAACCAAATAGAAAAACGTGCTATTTTTTAAGTCTGTCTCTTGTTGAAAGGTATGGTGGTTTTGCTTTTGATGCAAAAAGCTGATTTGTGTGAAAGAGAATCTGAATTTTAATGCAAGATCTCAAAATCCTGTTAGTTGGAAGTATTCTATCTTTTTTAGACTTCAAATTTGCTTGGCAGACTGAAAAATGAGACCATTCTGATACTTGAAAGTTATTTGCTCTTTCTCTTTTCAGTAGTCGCAAACTACTGGATTTAAGTTAGACCTAATTTTTAGAGCATCTACATTAGCGTGAGGTTCAGGTTCCTTTAGCCTATCAATATCCTGTAAGTTGTTTTGTGTTAAAGCTGAGCCAAGTTAACTGCAGAAATGAACATCATCCAGCAGATCTTTAAGCTGGCTTCCTGAGTGCAGCTTTTAGTATCTAGTGAAACCATTTTATAGGCAACTGGAGTACTTCCTTACAAATATCTAGCAATCCATATATAATTGTGAGAGGGGAATCAAGGCATTCTGGCATGGAATAAGGTTGCTGAGTATGTCGATTCTGTGCAAGTTTGAATATCATGAGATTTTCGTGCGTTTCAGTCTTCAATGTCCTGCACTAAGGTCAACTTAGGAGATGTCCATCATTCCTATTTTTTTTTCACTTTTTATAAGGTGAAGAGCAGTGACAACGTATCTAGTGGTCATGGCAAAGCATGTTTGGGCAAACAATGTTGACTTTCAGTCTGAAAGACTGGTCTGCGTTGTTTCCAATATAGATTGCAGCAGTTTCAATTCTCTTCTCAGGTAAACTCTTCTAATGCAATCAGTGAGCTGGATGAAGAATTTGATGGTCTATATTCTATATTGGATGAGATGAAGGGGAGTATGACCAACACTATTCAGCAAGAGGAGGCTCGTAAAATTCAAGCTCTGCAGGTGACTGTGCAACTAAGTCTGTAAATTTTTGCAGCTGAATAAAGGCATTTTTAAACTGCTATTTTATATCTCAGCTGAAAGTGAAATTTTGGTATTGCGGCAAGAAATGCAGTAAGTGTAAGGTAAATGTTTTCTGTGATATAAGTACTTCTCTGGTCCCTTCTTCTAGGTCTTCATGGTCTCTAGCATATTTATGTTCTCTACATTCTTGCGTAGAAAGGAAGTGGTGTTACCTTTAGAGCTTACAGGTGGAGAGCGGCTGCATAGGACCAAGACTTAGATATGTTTGCTACCTTCAAACTAACAAACAGCTTCTGGACTGAAATTGGTTTCTTTCTCCAGTTTGGAATACAAGCATCTGAACCTGTAGATGTGCCTGAGTGAT
Organism: Psophia crepitans; assembly: GCA_013399095.1. Classification (NCBI taxonomy): domain Eukaryota; kingdom Metazoa; phylum Chordata; class Aves; order Gruiformes; family Psophiidae; genus Psophia; species Psophia crepitans. The sequence goes on along the minus strand of VWZZ01000850.1, from coordinate 43,706 downwards.
TTGCTGAGGCTTGAATGTAGAGTTGAGAATCACACCAGGTATCCGAAGCACAAAGGCTGGTCTCCTATTAACAGAACTGGCTCTCCTCCACTTGTTAACTTCAAGCAAATTGTATATGCACACTGGAAGACACGTGGGAATTACTGGACGATAGGTTACACTAGTGCCTGCTACTAAACCTGCTATGTGAACCTGACGAGCTTCTAACTGTGTGATTTCACAGGGGAGAATCCTGTGGGTTTCAGAGAAACAAACAAAAATGTAACTTTCTGAAACACATTTTTCCAGGACCATGTAGCAAATTGGCTCTAGCTTTCAGAAAGTGTAGTTGCATGGGGCCAAAGCATGGTAAAATCTTTTAAGCGGAAGCTGTTTTTCTAGTTTTTTTCCTTAAATGATGCTAGTTGCAGCATTCTTCTGCCTAGTTCTTTTCGCTTGTGGAAAACAATAAGGAAGATATTTGTTCCTGAAAAACTTCACCTTCTTGTGTCTAGTCCGTTTAAAGAAGTTCTAGGAGCATGTTCCTGAAATGAATTCCACAGGCTTCCTTATAAGGTCTGGTTTATGTTCATACTTAAAGACTGGTTGGGAAACATTCCAGAACTCAGTGCACCATTTAAGTTAAGCACTTAAGTGTACTTTTCTACCTCCAATTTAATCTTTCTCTCTTTATGTCTATTTTAAGTCCTTCTGAAATGCCTCAACAGACAGGTCTACCCACATCCAAGGACACTTGAGACTCAAATGCTTAAAGCAGTGCTTCTAAATGATCAGCTCATAGGGTAAATCATACATGCCACAGTTTAATTTGTCCTACCTTTAGTGAAGAAAAACTGAAGTTAATCTTGCAAGAAATTACTCTGGAACTCAGAACTGTTTTGATAGTTAGTCATCTGGCAGTTTGGCTTGACCACTGAAATTTTCTGTTAATTCTGTTAGTATCTGTTAGTTTTTTGATAGTTAATCTAATTTGGTCTAGCTTAGATGTGGTTGAAGCAAGTTGTTTTGAAAGCTTGTCAGTGTGGTACAGCTGAATAGAGAATTGCTGCCCGGTATCTATATTGAACAGCTGAGCTGCTACTTAGTCAGAGGAGGATGAAGACAAGTGGAATGTTACAGATCAGTGACACCGTTGTTAAGTGCCCTAGCTGTCTTTCAGCTGAGGCAGTTCTCTAACTACAGGCCCAAAGGACATTCACTTTACTTGATGACAGACCAAGTTTCCTCTGTAACTGAGACACTGACCCAACAGTCAATCTACCAAACGAACAGATGAAAGCTGTTGCATTGAATGTATTAATACCAGCCATTATCTTTGGAACGGAAAATTAGCGTTGTATGAAGGAACCAAGGAACTTCAGTGAGGTCTAAATGTCCTGCTTAAAGGAATGGACTTGCTTAATTTATTGTCCGCTTGAAGTGCTTGTGCTGTAGTTGGTCTTCTGTGGTTGACTAGATGCTCTTGTTGAGGATAAGCTGTAACATAAGATAGTGGTGCTATGTAACGGTGGAAAAAGGTGAGGATTTAATATTTAGGCTGATTTCTCAATGTCTTTGAAAGTTAAGGCTGAAAATTAGAAATTCGTCTTAAAACTTTGCTTTGAAAATACATTCCTTCATTTTGGGTCAGTGTATTTTAATTATGTCTGCATTTGGGAGTTAAAATACTTTAGCATATCTCAGATGCTACTGGAAGCATCCAGTTACCGTGTCATTTCTGCAAAGCTGTATCAGAATGCTTCTGGCATTTGCCCCTCTCTTTTGAGGTGTTTGCCCAGGAAATTTTGGCATTATCGTGGTCTGAGTTTGTCAGCACTGGATATACTCCGAATAGGAGAGCGGCTGTAATAGATGAATGACAACTTGTGTTAATGGCACACTTCAGACCAACTTCTAGCTGTTGGACTGTTTCCTTGCTGCTATTCTGTCCTTGAACAGTAAATCTGAGGGGCAGCAGGCCCAGGTCAGCTCGCTACATTTGCCAAACTAGTTACACTTCTGAAGTGCTTTAGAGTAATCTCTTCTTGCAGTTAATGGAACTGTTTGTTGCTTTTGAGACAGTGACTACTTCAGAGTAAGTTGTCTTTCCTGAAGTGTTTGAAGAAAAATAATTGCTGGCTGTTCACTTTTTTGTGAGATACTATAGTATCACACGAGCAGAAAACCAGCTTGTAGGCTGAATGGTGATTCAAAAGCTGCTGACTGGTTTAAAATGTGCATCTTGTTTAACCTATGGTATGTTTAGGATCCTGCAGTATATTCAAAACTAATCTTTTTAGGGCTATAACCATAGTGTGTAACACTGGAAGTTCTCTGTGAACTGTGTTATATACTGGAAATGGTAGTTTACTAATGACAGAGATTTAGATAATCCTGAAAGAAGTTTCTCTTCTGTCCTCTTCCTCTGTTCCCCTTCCTCTGCTATCCCTATTTGTTACACAGCAATACTGATTTTCAGGATTGTCTTGTGGCAATTCTAGAGCTGGTTGGGGATAAAATCATTGCTTTTTTCAAGGCCATGGCTACATTAAATAGTATCAGTTTGATGATGAAGAGCAGTTCTGTAAATAGACATTACCATGCACACAGATGTAAGCATTTCTTTGCTTCTGAAATCCTGATATTGGGAGAAACAAACCTTCAAATAAAATCTAGCTTTTAAATCAGACTGCATCACCTATACAACTTTTCCCCTTTGAATTTATAGGGTGTGCCTTGTATCGCTGTGCACTTCTCAAGCACAGTGAAGTTCTAGTTAACATGATGTGTCAGAGGTAATAGCCTTGATTAGGTAAGGTAATAAGTTGTTACAATTCATAGCAAAGCCATGTAGTTATAGTAATGATAGTTTATAAACCGTGTTTTAAATGTTAATACATCAATTTATTTTTTCTGGTTTTTTGCTTCAGGATCAGCTTAGCCAGTGTAGTAATGCCCTAGAGAGTTCTGAAGAGCTGCTGGAACTTGCTGCACAGTCACTGGACATAAAGGACCCTGCGGAGTTCTTAAAGGTAGAAAGCACTGAACAGATGTACATAAGGCAGATGCTGGTATTTGTCTCAATTTGAAATATCCTTTGCATTACTGTACTGGACCCTGCAAACTTAGCAGGAATAGTGGGAGTAAGGATAGAGAAACATATGAAAATACAGTTAATGCTTTGTTGAGGATGCCAAATCAAGCACCCTAGTCTTGAAATTTTATGCAATATCTAATAAAATAAGGGTTGGTTTTTTTTTCTTATTTAGAGTGAGGGGGGAGGGAGAGGAATGCCTTCTTCAGGGTAACTGTCAGTGTTAAGCAAACTTGCACTGATTCTAGGTAAGTGAACACAAAAAGTGAGGGTGAAGTAAGTCTACAGAACTGAACCCAGACTTACAAAATGTGTGATGGCCAGCATTCAGAACCGTAGTAAGTGACCCATCAGTTGCCCAGTGCTGTTAGACGACACTTGCAGAGAGTCTTTGTGTTGCAGCCATCTGTGAATGATAAGATGTTTGTTTTGCGGAACTTCATGCAACTGTGGTTCCTTAATTTACAGCCCTGAACTCTATAACTGTCCTGAAAGATCTTATGAAACAGAATTCAGGACAATTCTTCCTCTATGCCTCAAAACCTTCTAATGCATTTGTATACTGTGTAGGCCAGAGCCTGATTTGGGCCTCACATCGTCATTCCAATACAGGTAATGTGTACTTTACCATGACAGACTTGTAAAGAAGTCAACATGTATCTAACTGGAGGAGTATACTTAGAAATTAGTAAAACAGTTCTGCGTATACACTGACTCAGTACACTAAGCTTACTGTAATAATCCTTGCATTAGTAGTGGGGTCATCCACACCAAGTCTTAAGACCCAATTTTGCCTTTCTGCATTTTAACAGGAACAAGGACACAAATTATTCTAAAAGAGTGGGCAGGAAAACTGTCTTACTGTGTCAGTTACACCTTTTGGAAGCATGTTTGTGTGCTGTCAGGCTTCCTGAGTGCCAGCTTTGATTTATTTGCTTTGAAGAGTGACAGTTCCTAAACGGAGTACTTTTCTTAGCCCTTCAGTTTGAGTTGTTCTTCCTGTCATGTCATAATGATATATTTAAAAAAAAAAAAAGTTAGCTCTTGAGCACTATGCAGAATGTAGCTTTGAATTTATTATAAGTTGTTTCTTTTTTAATCTCTCTAATGATTTTTTTTCAATCAAATATACAAGGGAAAGTTATTCAAGTGTTTGCTGGGGGGGAAATCTCTTTGAATTTGGAGTCTGAGGCTTAAGGTACTGATATCTGATTCAGTCAACTCTAATCCAGGATTTGAAACTTGTATTACGCTAGCTTGCACTTGTAAATGTATCTTTGGATATGGCATTTTAAGCTAATATTGCCTTGGCTATTAGCTAGCTGTATCTATTGTTTTGCTAATAGGAATACCAAGTGTTCCTGAAAGGGCAGCTCCAGCTCTGACTTTCTTTTATTAGCACAAATTTTCTTTGGATCCTCTTATAAATCAGTTCAGGATAAAAGACTAAATTAAGATTTATTTTTTAAAAAAAAATTGTGTCAGATTTTTGGTGGCTTTATTCGCTGAATTGGCTTACCTAGAAGTCAAAAGAACACAAATCCCAGCATGCAGGAGGGTTCACTGGTCAGATAGGATCTGATATAATTCTGCTGGGCAACTCATCTGAGGTAGGCTTTGTCAGTAGCTTGGAAACAAACTAAATTTAAAGGACCTAAGCCGGGACTGTCTTGCAGAAGACATTGAGTCCTAGCTACCACATATTCCACAAGAAGTAGAGGTTATGAAGAAGGCATTTGGTTTTGAGTGGATTTGTTTTGTCTACGGCTGTTGTGTGGGAAAATCAGTCAGTAGTTCCTACAATAACTTTTGGTCTGAGGTAAACCAAAGCTGCTACTTAAGCTAAATTATTTCTAAACGCCTAGGTTTTTCTGCTTCCCACTTTGGGAATACAAAATTGGTTTTATAGCAGGGGCAACTATGATTTTGTTTTCTTTTTTTTTCATTGAGCATGCTTTGTATTTAATGAAAAATTTGGAAGTCTTCCAGTTTTGTTTGACTTTAAACTGGGCAGCTGCCTGATGTTTCTTATGTCCTCTTTGGAAAATAGTTCAGCTGAATGGCAGCTAGATCAGGTAGCAATGTTAACTCAATCATGGGCTGAGCAGACCTAGCTATGCCATCACTACTTCAACAATAACATTTTCTCTTAGATTTGCAGTTTATCTTGGTGAAGGACAGGGATTTTGTCTTTCCAAATGCCAGTGAATGTTTATCATCAAAATATGTCATCACCACTTCTGCATCTACTTCCGTGGTATCATGTAAATGCTGGGAAAAACTACGTTTTGTGATTTTAAATAGTGACATATGGAGAGAGCCTTTTAGGAAGTATTGTCAGAATAGTATAATAACTTTGAGAGGAAGAGTTAGAGCAAGTCCTATTTTTCTCTTGTTTCTCAGAGTATACATCCTATGATGTATAGCAAAACAAGTCAGATGTAGTTACATGCCACTAATTAGCACTTTATAGTTTCACAGAAGATACTGTGATAGTTAAAATTTACTGACTTGGTCTTGTAGCTCTCTTAAAATGTGGTGGAAAGTAACTTAACAGATTAAGAGAAATCTGAAGAGACAAAGGCATACCCAGAAAGCTGAGTAATTTGGAATTGGTTTTGTGTGGTTCTGGAGATAATTTTTTCCCCAGGTGATACATTGTTGCAGTCCTAACCAATACTAGTAACATGAGATAATTTTTTTCCCAGGTGATACATTGTTGCAGTCCTAACCAATACTAGTAACATGATTTATGGGAAAAATTATTTTCATAAAAATGTTACACTTATTTTGATCTTCAAATCTGAACAATACAGCTGAGATTGTTCTCAGGCTTCTTGCATGGAACAGCCATTGATTCTTGCATGGAAATACTAACTACTTTCTCTCTCTTCTCCCTGACATGCATCAAGGCTGCCAGACAGATCAAAGATAGGTACAGTACAAAGTCTGTTGCTTTTGTCTTTGAATTAACCTTGTTCTTGAAAAATACATTTCTTCTGAAAGGGTCATAGTCAGCTTAAATAAAATTAATGGACTATTTTCTAAGTGTTTGTTGTAATATCACAACTTTTGAGAGATAATCAAAAACTTCTATGCTTCTTGTAGTGTTTTTTCTTGTTGACTGTTGGCCTTTCATAACTTAATAAAGACAAAGATGTTTTTAATGCAGGGAAGTAGAGCTCTGCAGCAGCTATTATTCTTTATCTGAGTATATAGAAGTACATAATTCATACAGTATATCATTAATTATTAATAATAATAAACTTAATGTTTTATTATTAATACCTGGTGACTGTAATTTAATGTTTCAAGCTGACTCTGTCCCTTTAAATTATGAGAAATCTTGGTGGTTGTTTTTAAGTACTTACAGACTTTTGTAGCTCATTTTCCTTTTGAATGTACAAAGTCATGTAGCTACTGGTGATACCACTATGACTAATGTCAGTGAAATTGCTATTTCTGGTAGCTTTTCTTTGAACTCTCTTCAAACTGTTGTTTAGAAAGCAAAACTTTACTGTTTCAAAATAAATGCTAAGGCCATTTTTCTTCACTTGGAAGAACACAACTACGATCTGAGAGTCTGACCTTCTAGTTCAGAAAACTTACTGTGATATGCGTAGTATTTTGAAAGACAACTCACAGGGTGTTTCCAGCATATGTTGCTCTTACAGACTGAATAGGTTGACTTTACAGGTTTTCAAGGAAGGATGTGATTGTCTAAATTCTAAGTTTTTTATAAAATGAGTAATTGATGGAGAAATTAATCTTTGGTTTTCTAAGGGTAAAGATTTAGTGTTCTTAACAAATCAGAGGGACACTGGTAGTCATACGAATTTTAATGCTTTTTATCTGTAATAAGCATCTTCTAGTTTCTTGAAATACTGTGTGATCTAATCTTTTTGAACCAATTGTGGCTGGTTCTCTAAGATCAGTGCCTAAACAGGAGTTGAAAAGCTGTCTGAAGCTGACTACTCAGTGTTCTCTTACTGCTAATCAGAGTCTTATTCTTCTTCAAGGAAAGATTCCCTCTACCCATCTGGCTGAACAGTGGAGTCTTTTAGGCAGCCCATACTGAATTTCAGAATGTCAACTCTGTCTTGGGAAATCAATTGACCTGTCTGTTTTATGATGTTCGGTTCAGTGTTGTAATTCTTATATCACAAAATTATAATGCTTGTCACTATTGACATGCTTATACTTTTTGCATTTCCTCCACCTCCCCCTTCTTCACTGTCTGAACTTGTTTTTCACCATTCTTTAATGTACCTGTAGTTAGCACAGAATGTCTCTTACATACTAGTGAAGTACTTAACACGTATCACTTCCTGTGAGCTATAAGGTGTTCTAAAGGTGCCACAGGTCTGTGGGTGTAAATTGGATACAAGCGTTTGCAGTTGACTTTGGTGTGTATATTACTTTCTAGTTAAGGATCTCTGTTCTTAAAGCAGGAATTAGGACTTGTGTACTGTCTGAATCAATTTATTCAAATTCTGCTCCATGGCCTGATACCTTCAGAGTTACAGATCTATACAAAAGTCTTGTCCACTTTTTTTTTGTGATGTAGTTGGAGTACAGGAGTATCTTAAGAGCGTTCATAATAAGGACTAGGCTAATATTTCAGAAATGGATATGGAAGCTGTGCTTCGGTATATCATGTAAGACTGATCTGATACTTGCATATTCCGAAGCAATATGGCATCTGCAACTTGAGCATTTATTCATCCCCTAATAAGATCAGGTATAAAATCAGAATATCCAGCTTCTTCACTGGTAGTTACAAATGCCTTCTGAGCAATATTTAACATGTGGAAATGCACTTTGGAGGTAGTAAGTAGATCTTGTTGAGCAGGAGAGTCTTTGCACCTTTTTTAAGCTAAAGGTTTAAGTTAGAAATATCAAAGTATGTAGAATGTGATCCTGATTCTGAAGTCTTTTAGATTTTTCATACTTTTTTATTTTGTTAAAGTGATGCGAGTTTTGTCTCTTATCCAAGTCTTTCCTAGTATAAGAAGTTCTAAGCTCTTCTCTAGTCACTTCTAGTATTTCTTTGCCTAGTTATATGGAACAAGTGGGAGGTCACACCATGTTGTCCTTCAGACAGTCACATTAGCAAAACTTTCTATTTTGGAGTCTGTGCTAAATGGCAAGCAGTTTTCTATTAGAAAAAATGTTCTGGTCTCTGATCAGTATTTTGGCTAACAGTTTGGCCTTAACGATACAGATTATCTGACTGCTGTTTTTAAAAATAGCTATAGAACTTAAATAATGCAAAACACATTTTGCTAATGCTGTTTTCTTGACTTTAGAGTCACAATGGCTTCAGCGTTCCGCATCTCTCTGAAACCAAAGGTCAGTGATAGTATGACTCATTTGATGGTGGACTTTGCTCTGGAAAGGCGCATGCTCCAGGCTGTAAAGTTTCTGCCAGGTAAAAACTGTATGCAGTGAGTTTAATTTGTTACTGTATGAATAACTTAGTATGTTTGAGATAAACAAAACCACACCTCTTGCACCCTAATGAGTAAATTTTTCAGAGTATCTAAACTCATTCAGTGGATATTAACCTGAATACCTTGACGATAAAAAACTTTTCTAATTTTGTGTTAATTGCTATATAATAAGCATTTCAGAAAATAACATTGATCTCAAAAGTGAGAGTGAGTCACCAGACTGTGTTTTATTTTCTTGAGTTGTCGGTTCCTCTGTTAATTCCTGAAGTTACCTGAAGTTTCTCAAGACTGTACCTGCTAGCTTGATGCTTGATGACACTCCAAAGTTCTGATCGTCTGCAGTAGTGTTATGCGTGGAAGTGTAAGCTTGTTTGTTGCTTACAAGAGTGGCGATATGGTCTGGAGTGCAAGAGAGGGATAATCTGTGAGGGCAGTGATATTGCCATAATACAAAATGTGTATGGATGCATCTATTTGCTATTGTTTGAAAGTAAATGTAGACGCAGTATTCATCTTCCATGTGTCTTTATTAGTATTGCTTTCCTATTTAAATGACTTTGCCCTTGACTGATATCAAGAATATATTGAGAGGAATACTACTGGCAGGGATGTAAATTGTTTCGTCTCTAGATCACTAATCCAAATCTGTTAAGGACTTGGCAGCATCGGTTTACACTTCTGCCTTGTATGCTGCAGATGCAGTATGTGGTAGCAGGTGTAGTAAATTACCAACACTATTCCTAGTGGTCAGCTAGCAGTGTCTAGGCAGAAACTCACCTTTTAGTCTTAGAGTCTGAGTGTCAATCATTGCTCTGTGTGATAAGTGAGCAAGGTAGGTAAGCTGATCACAGCGCACCTGTTTAACAGGAATGGGAGTGTAAAGATCTAACAGCAAGCATGAACAAAGTCATGCATCTAGATTAAGATATTATTGAGTCTGACCCTTCTTCTACATGCATTTTCCTTATCAAACATGTAGAAATTTAAATTGTGTGAGTCTTTGATTTATCTATAAATAGAACTTCAGTCCTTTGTTTAGTGAATTTTAGGAATTCTTTTCCATTCTTTCAAGCTAAAAAAGGAAAGAAAACTAGGTAACTGCTGACTGGCTAGTGGAAACTATGACACTGGTAGTTGTCTGCAGTGGTGGAAGTAAACTTAAGTGATACTGTTTGAGGGCTGCAGCTGTACTTACCTTCTAAAGACTCAGAAATAAAAGTCTACTTTTTATGTTCTTCCTGTGTAGTCTTGTTCTAAATGTAGGTTCATAATTGTAAGTCCACTCTAGTCTAGCATGTCCTTCTTACTGCTTCCAGAAGAGGATCAGCCCAACTTACTGACAAAACAAACACCAGGGAAAATGTGATGCAAATGCTCACTGTAGAGCTAATGCCTATTTCTTGGTTTGTAAAATGCATATTAAGCAAAAGTGATATGCCTAGTGTTCTGTTGTGCTTTGCTAATGGAATTGATCCTCTAATAGCAATAAATGTTACTGGGGCAAGGGCAACTTCTGAACTTTATAAATCCAAGGAGAACAAATTAGTATTCAGTACATTGTCATCTTTAAACTGATCTGTATATTTGTCTTTCTGCAGTCCCTAAAGCTCCAGAGATAGATTTAGCAGCATGTCTTGTTGCTGATAACTGCATAACAGTATCGTGGAGAATGCCTGAAGAAGACAGCAGAATTGATCATTTTGTACTGGAGTATAGGAAAACCAACTTTGATGGGCTTCCTCGAGTAAAAGATGAACAGCGTTGGGAAGTGATAGACTATATTAAAGCTACTGAATATACGTTATCAGGTAAACATCTTTCTACTTCAAAACCAAGAATATTGATATAACTCTATATGCTTGGAAGTTTTGCAAAGTACTGATTTTCCTGTATGTGATGAAGCTTCTGTTTTTTCACATTAGTCTTTCATGCTTTGTGCAGTAATGGTTCTGCCTTTTGTCTTGACTTTGAGGTTTTGTAAAGTCATGTGCTAAATGAAGTTAGCACTGATACGTAAGCTTGTTTTTTGCAGATTTAGGTAAGTGGAAGGCAGCTACATGGAACAGATCTTAGTCTCATAAAAATTGTCAGTAATATGAATTCAAGTTTCTAAACATTCACTTTCTAGGTCTGAGATTTGATACAAAGTACATGAACCTTAGAGTACAAGCTTGCAACAAAGCTGTGGCAGGGGAATACTCAGATCCTGTGACTTTGGAAACCAAAGGTAAGATCTGAAAGACTCTAACCTTAGATGTAGTGAAAACCCTGCACTTACTGTGCTGCCTTCATATATGAACTTGTATGTTTAAGTCTGCTTCTGCATGAACATTGCTGAAATGTGTCCTAAGTGAAAAGGAAACCAGCCATTTCTGTAAAGGATCAAGAAGCATATCGGCACAAAGCTGACCTTGTAGCATTCAGACATTAAAAATGAGGTAGTGATGTAACTTTCTCCAACAGAGCTCAACATTGGTTGTTCTGAACTGTGGACTGACAGCATTATGTGCCACTGCATCATACCAACATATATAGCAAGAGAAGATTAATGTTGTGGCTGAGTGTTGATAGGACTTGGACATTAGAAAGGAATTCTTTACTGTGATGAGGCACTGGAACAGGTTTCCCAGAGAAGCTGTGGAGGCCCCATCCCTGGAGGGGTTCAAGGCCAGGTTGGATGGGGCTTTGGGCAACCTGGTCTAGTGGAGGGTGTCCCTGCCCCTGATGGAGGGCTTGGAACTAAGATTATCCTTGTAGTCCCTTCCAACCCAAACCATTCTATGACTCTTATGACATCTAAACAGTTGGTGTAGTTGGCTAGTTATTGGTACTTAGCATGTGACAAGTAATAGTTTCCTGTAAATAGAAGATGCTGAAAAGGATTCTTTTGACTTTGACAACGATTAGAATCTACAGCTATAATATTAAAGAAATAGGCAGCTCCTAATTGCTGTATTTATTAAGTCATTGTGTTAGAAATCAGTTGGTCTGAGGATGATGGCTTCCTAACATCATTTTGTAAATAGATAGAATAAAAATTTCTTGAAAGTGATGTTTTATGACAGAATACAAATCTTAACTATTATGGTAGAGATAATGATCATGAAGCTTTAATTATAACCAGGTCTGTAGTGGGCAGTAAAGGGCAAAATGACTGATATGAACTTGATAATTAAAGTGTAGATTCCATTACTTGTGAATGTTACCTTGTAAAAATGAAGCCATATGCAATTTGAATGAGCTGATGGGCATTGTAGTAACTTTTTAAAAATGGTTTTAATACTTAAAGCAACTGTCATTGTCAGATATATAGTGTCCACTTGATAGCCACTTAAAATCCTTGATCCAGTGCCTGATTTTGAAAGTCTGGGCAGTTATCTTGCTTCCCATATTATTTTTGTTGTTTCTGTGCGAACATTTAGCTCACTTTCTTTAATAATTAGCCCACAGAAACTGAGTATCCTTGTCCATGTGCTTATCTTACTGTGTTTTAGACTTGTGTACTGTTGAGCTCTAAACTCTTAATCTCAAGGATACTTACTTTCAGAATCAGACTATAATATCTGATGCTATTAGGACACTTAAAGAATAGTCTGTAAATAAACATCTTCAGGGACCTTGGCATGTTGTATTAGTTTTGTTCTCTTGGATGAAGGACTCTTGGATGGAGTCTCTTCTAGTTGCATGCATCCTCTGCTGTTCTTGTATCTGCAGTTGACTTCACAGTTCAACTCTACCTGTATGTGCTACCCTGTCAATTTAGTATTCTCCAAGTCTGCAGTCCTTATTAATCATAAACACTTTGTGGAGCATCAGTGCTGCAGAGCATGGAGAATATGCATACCTTTTTAAATCATGCATGACTGTAAGAATCTAGGTAGTAGGCTGTAACTAGCAGAAAGCACTAGCTGAATTTCATTGCTGATACTGCAGCATTATAAAGATGAAGAAACCTTTTTTGATGTAACTTATGCACTGAAGGTAGGTAGTTGGACTTTATTTAAAGGGCTCCTAACCTTGGTAACAATCATCAGACTAAAAAGCTGATGTTTCTATTATGTCAAATAGTGCTCTGCTACAATTTTACTATTGCTTCTGTAATTTTCTATGAATAGCCACTGTTGGGAGAGAGCATTCTATCATTTCACTGTTCTGCATTTTGTCTTGACCAGCGTTTGTGTTCAGTTTGGACAGTACTTCATCTCATCTGAACTTGAAAGTTGAAGATAACTATGTTGAATGGGATCCTACTGGAGGCAAAGGCCAAGAAAAAATAAAAGGGAAGGAAAATAAAAGCAGGTAAGAACTGTTTTGTAAATGTTTACATTGTCTGGGATGTCTCATCTGGCAAATAAGGGAAAAGGGCAGGAGGTAATTAAAGCACTTGAGGACAGTGGGACACCAAAGGAATTTTCATTCAGAAGCATTTCTCAGGAAGAAATTTTAATTTTTTATTTCCCTTCCCCTGTCACACAGATGTGGAGGCTATTTTTGGAGGCTGTTAGAAATGTATCTAAAATTAAATAGGGTTTGTTTATTTTTAAAGTCATTCAAGATACTGAAATAACTTGCAGATGTGGTGAGTGACCTTGGCTAGCCACCAGGTGCCCACCAAGCTGCTCTGTCGCTTCCCCCTCTCAAGCGGACAGTGAGAGAGAAAATGTGACAAAAGGTTTGTGAGTCAAGATAAGGACGAGGAGATCAGTTAATTACTGTCACAGGCAGAACAGACTTGGGGAAATACAAATTAATTTATTGCAAATCAAAAGTCAGAATAAGAGAATGAGAAATGAGAAGAAATCTTAAAACACCTTCCACCCACCTCTCCATTCTTCCAAGGCTCACTTTCACTCCTGACTTCCTTACATCCTCCCTCTGAGCAGCACAGGAGGATGGGGAATGGGAGTTGTGGTGAGTTTGTTATGCGTTCTATGTGCTGCTCCTTCCTCCTCACGCTCTTCCCCTACTCCAGTGTGGAGTCACACCCAAGGAACACAATCCCTCATGAACTGCTCCAACATAGGCCCCTCCCATGGGCTGCAATTCTTCACAAACTGGTCCAGCATGGGCCCTTTCCATGGGGTGCAGTCCTTCAGGAACAGACTGCTCCAGCGTGGATCCCCCATGGGGCCAGAGGTCTTGTCAGCAAACATGCTCCAGCATGGGATCTCCATGGGTGGCAACTTCTGTCAGGGCACACCCACCTGCTCCAGTGCAGGGCCCTCCACAGGCTGCAGGCTGGTTGTATTCTTGCTCCTCTCTCTTAGTTGCTCTTCTGTGGCAGTCTTTACCCTTTCTTGAATATATTATCACAGGGGTGCTACCACCATCACTGCTTGGTTCAGCTTTGGCCAGCAGTGATTCCGTCTTGGAGGTGACTGGCAGTGGCTCCATCTGACATGGGGGCAGCTTTTGGTGTCTTCTCACAGAAGCTGCCTCTGCAGCCCCCGCTACCAAAACCTGCCATGTAAACCCGATACAGTAGATAAGGTAAACGTCAGCAAACGACTCTTGTAAATTTGTGTTTCTTATTCCTGCAGGTCACTACTGGTGAATAGACAACTTTTTAATTATAAAAAATAAGGAAAGAGCTGGCTGCTTTGTCCTTTTGGAAAAGCTAAGGTTATGTAAAATTGGTACTATAGGTGCTGTTGGAATTTATCTCATAACCCTCATTGGTGAGGAAAAGGTACCAATAAAAACAGACCAGACAGCAGAAGACAATGGAACATCCTCTTGTAAAAGTGGCAGCCTTAAACATTTTTACTGACTGTTTTATCTAGGAAAAGTACTTAAGTGATTTCAACAGAATTCTTGGTAGAATGTTGAGTATTAGGCACTTTGTGCTGTGCAGAATCACTCAATAAATATGGTTGGAAGAATGTCACTAGGTCGGTCTGTTCTGCCTGAACCTTGAATACATCCAAGGATGAAGAATGTGTTAACCTGCTGGGCCTCTATTCCAGGCCACCTTTCTGGGAGGGGAGGAATATCCTGATACCTGACTGGAATTTCCTGGGGTGCAGTACCAGATGCCTCTCAGCTATCACTGTGCACCCCTCTGAGAAAAGCCTGCCTGTACCTTTCTGTTACGTTGTTAAAGACAGCACCAAGCTCTGGTCTTTCTGAGGCTGAGCAAACCCAATTGTCTTCCTGTGCTTCAGTCCCTTAATTGTGGTCTTGGCCCTCCACTGGATTTGCTGTAGTGTTCCAGTGTAAAGTCCTGAGGAGCCCAAACCGGGACACAGGACTTCAGATTCAGCTGCAGTGCCAAATGGAGAGGAACAGTCACTTGCCTTGGCCTCCTGCTTGCTGTCTTGCTGCTACAACCCAGGAAGTGGTTGGCCACCTCTGCCACAAGGGCACGGTGCAGTGTGTTGTCCAGTGTCACTTGTTGTCCACCAAGACTCCCAGCTGCTTTTCTGCGGAATTGCTTTTCCTTTGGTTTTTCCTCAGCCTGCCCTATTCTGTGGGCTTCTCACCTGGAGAGCACCATCCATACCTGTGAGCATGGTGTTCAGCTGGTGCTGTGCAGAGTTTACGGCCCACTACCCCGTTACATCTCGCCTCTTGAGGTTTGGCGACACTGCATGGGAATGGGTCAGAAGCTTTGCTAAAGTCAAGGCGTGAACAGTGTCCATTGCACTTGCCTTGTCCTCAGAGCTGGCTGCTTCTTTCTCAAAGACAGTTAATTGACTTTCAACATGTGCTTTTCAGTATAAAGAGCACCGCTTGAGGTAGTTTATGAACAAATACCTTTCCTATAGACATAAGCTGCCAGAAGCACGCTAGAATAACTTTTAGTGGTATCTTAATAATGGGGATAATTTATTGTAGTAAAGAACACTTGTTTAATGATTACTTCTTTCTGTCGACAGTGGCCAGAATCCTCTGCTGAAGAGCAATAGAAGGTGATAATATACCTCTTATTCCTAGGATCTAGCACCTAGTTTTGTTGGGAGTCTATGCTACTTTCTTTTGCTTGATGTAGTGAAAAATAAATCTAATAGCCTTTATCTGTAACAGTACACATATACATTTGAAAATTATTTTGAAGTTTAATTTTGATTCATAGAGATTCCGGTGACTGGAAAAAAGTATTCCTGGAAGGAAGTGTGTGGGAGACCTGGTTTGCAATGGTTGGAAGAGTTAATGTATTCTAGTGTTGCTAGAATGATTCTGTGATTCTACAAAGATCGCTGTTATTTACAGGTACATTGATGCTTACTTAGCCTTCTCGCACATGATGGCACACTAAACTTTTTACAAATGCAGTAGAGTTCCTTTCTGAGAACTTCGGAATAATTTTTTTAGTTCTTATTTTTGAATCTGAAGACCTTTTTGCCTCTGAACTTGTGCTATAGCTGTTACCAGACATCAGAGGAAAAGAAATGTGTTTCTCCACTTTCAAAGAAGATGAAGTTTAGCCCGATAGCATGGGTAAAAAGTTTCATGGCAATTCTACTTGCAGAACCAATTGCTCAAATAAGAGCACCTCTTTTTTGGTATGTGAAGGCAGCTCCTATTCCTTGTCCAATTGTGGTTTTTTAGTGTAAATCTTGTTTCTGTTTCTTCTAATAAAACTCCTGTTTGAGAAATTACTTTTCTTGTTTTTGCTCTCTTGCTCTTTTTCACTGGTTTAGAAGTCATGGGACCAAAACAAATGTCTGGGTTCCTGATTTCTTGTAGGTTGTACTCCTCTGTATTCATGTATCAGGTGGATATATCTTTGGCTTGAGATCAGCAGTAGAGAAAAGTTTATGTAGGCAGAACAAGCTCTTGAAGTTGTGCACTGTTGTTAACTCTGCTATACAAAGTATATCAATTTCCTCTAAACTAAGTTTTAAAACTGTCTTGGAGATACTGCAACTTGCTCAAACTCTGTGAGTTTTATACCTTGATCTGTCTTCGTAGTTGTCAGTAACGAACTTCCCTAGTTCTGGCCTTTGCTTTGGTAGAAGGACATGGTCACATGTTCAACTTTGCATCTCAGGCTGACCTTTCCTAGGAGGAGATTTAGATTGAGTTTTGATTCTTGGAGGAGGCTTTTGTTTCCTGTTAAAATTATCTGTGCGATAGTCTGTATTAGAGAGGAAGTTTGAAGTTAGCTCCATAGTTGATGGGAAAAGTTGCAGTACAATTGTTTTAAACATCAAATATGCAGCTTTCAAGTGTTGGAAAGATATTGCAATAAAATGCGTAATGATCAGTAACATTTGTTAAACTGGAAAGAAACTCTGGGTAACTTCTGGTATCCCTCCTTGACCTTTCTTCTGCAGAAGAGTCTACGTATTGGTTGGAATATGTTTTATTTGCTGAAATGAATAAGAAAACTGAGACTAACTGCAGTGCTGTAGGCAACAATTGGAACCGTAAGATGAGACTATCTGGTCAGTGCATAGTGGAAAAAATGTATGGGTTACTATACTAGTTAATGAAGACTGTGCTGTATTGAAAAATGGGCACCAAACTGACCTCCTACTATAAAATTTCCTGCCGTTCCCTATTGTGAAGGAGACTTAAGCACTATGGGACGGGAATAAAAAACCAAAATGTTTTTTCAAACTTTTATGTCAAATATTTAATGTCATTGTCTGAACTGTTAAAGGCTATTAGATTTTGTGGACAAAGCACATGCAGTGGTCATTTACAGAAGACTTGAACAAAACAAATGATATAGAGGACCTTTTAATGTCTTCCTGACTTTGAGAAAATACTAGCAAAGCACCTGCATTTTTTTGGTGATTCTCTAAATGGCCACATTGCTTTCTGCATTACTCATAATGACTTTAATAGAAAAATTTCAGCAGCTCTTGTCTGAAGTGTGATTGAATGATCTCCAATTCACTTGAAGCAGGATGGAATCTGCAGAGAGTGATAGTTCCCGCTGAAATTATGCTTTAATTCTTGGCTTTGCTTTTTTTTTCACGCTATCACTTGTTGCCTTTTTCTTTGGTAAGTAAACTACAGCTTCCTCCATGTTAACAAAATTCAAAAGCATTTGATGTGGTGCACCTGCACAGTATACACTTACCCCTTCACGTAACTCTTGCAAACAATTTATAAGCTTAGTTGTCTTCTGATCAGTACTGGCAAATTTATATGCTAAATAGTGATGCTAAAGTAGATAGGCTTTTCATCAGTGATTTCCTGTAGGCTTCTGTAACTGGAATAAAATGAACTTAATCATGAAGATGAACCAGAGATTCTAGCGTGCTTACTTATGACAGCTTAATACGACTCAGCTTTTGATTTCCATGTGACTTTATTTTAATGAAAGTATTAGGCAAAAGGAACATGTTCTAACCCTTTAAGAAATGGTATTTGAGAACAGTTCCAGAAAACTTGAAATTAGTGTTGAATGACTCAGAAAGGAAACAAGTTGGGGGTTTTTTTGGGGGGAGAGGAGAGTTGTGATGCATTAAATTCTGGAAGTCTTTATCTTTTTAAATAAATTGTGGTTAGATTGACACTCCTGGGTTTTGTATCATCTTCAGCGTATGTATTTTGTAATAAAATTATCACAATTTTATTCCTTTCAATTTTGATTGGGTTATACTTTTTCCTGGGATTTCAGTCATTGCTTTTACAAGCAATACATGTGGTGAAAAACCTACCTTTAACACAACTGATGTTATTTTCTCATTCACTGACATTTAAGTTTCAGTGAAAATTAGGCATTTTTGCATTGAGTATCAGCAATGTAATCATCTGCTTGGTATAGCTGATCTACAGGACTTACTAGAAATCTTAGGCAGAAAACGAGAAACACGAATTCTCCGAGGTTCTGTGTAGTACAGGCTAAACACTGTTTTATGCAGGTGTTCATTCAAACTACGTGCCACACATCTGCTTTTTTTCACTCCAGTTTCCTTTCTCACCTGCCTCTGAACTTGTTTGTTACAATGTCTTGTATGTTTTGTGGCTGTCCCGGTTTTTTTTCTCTGTTCTTGTGCATGCATGCTGTTAGAGGTGTTAAGTGGCTTAACTACTGTGTTGTTTCAATAGTTTATGTATGTTTACTGCACCCAAAGTGACTCAGGAAAACTTGTTTGTGTGCATTTCTGTAATGGCATCCAAATCTTGAATGGGTAATTTCTTCTTAGAAGTGGTGCACCATCTCCAAAGAGGACTTCTGTTAGCACAAGATCCTCAGCGAGGGGCAGCAGAGATCATTTTACTGGTGAATCATATACAGTGTTGGGTAAGGTGAACTTCTTACTTCTTTAGAGGTGTAATGCTGTGTAAGGGCAGATTAGGTAAGAATTTGAGGGAAAAATTGTGATTGTGTACTTGCTGTGTGCTTGATGCTGTCCTGCACAGAGATATTTACCTATATAACTCCAGAAGACACTTCCTGTAGCAAGAAGTTTGAGTCTGTTGAAGCTTTTTATTACAAAGCTCTTACTGACTGACATTGACTGCTACTAAATGTTAATTGATGTTAAGTGTATCTTGTCTCAATTAGTGTAAGTAAAAACTACTTCCCTATTCTGTTTTATATTTATATTCTATTTTGTTGTACATGCCTTTTTTTTGGTCCTTATAGATCAGATTTTTGTATTTCTAAGCCTTCACCTTAAAATAAAACAGACGACAACACTGGTGCCTATAAGGAAGCAAGCATTGTAACGTACGCTTAATTATAGTAACTAAATGTGGTGGGGTGTTTTTTTCTTTTCTTTTTTTTTTTTAGGAGACACTGCTCTGGAAAGTGGACAGCATTACTGGGAAGTGAGAGCCCAGAAGGACTGCAAATCCTACAGCGTTGGCGTAACGTATAGAAACCTGGGGAAATTTGACCAGCTGGGAAAGACTAATTCAAGCTGGTGCATCCATATCAACAACTGGCTGCAAACCACATTTTCAGCAAAACATAATAATAAAACTAAGACTCTAGATATACCTGTTCCAGACAGAATAGGAGTATACTGCGACTTTGATGGAGGTAAATGAAAATCTTATGAGATTCAGCTAAAAACTTAGTCAGCTATCCGTATCAAGTTGAAGCTGTGGAAAGCTATAATAGTACATTATTTCCAGATGGATATAATCTGTTATGAAAATAAGACCCAGAGCTGTTACTGTAATAGTGCTTATAGTGTCAAATGACTTGTGTTCACTTGTGTGACAGAGCTACCAACTGAAAATTTTTCAGTCACATGGACTGTATTTAGCGTGTTCTGGAAACCTTTCCGGAGCAAAGAATCAATTTTACAAGAAGTTATACAGCAATAGCATTTAAATATGTATTTCAACTTGTTTTCTGCCTCTTTTAGGTCAGCTGTCATTTTATAATGCAAACTCAAAGGAGCTCTTACACACCTTCAGAACAAAGTTTACCCAACCGTTATTACCAGGCTTCATGGTCAGTATCTATAAAATTTTGTTCAGTTTCTAGCACTGAATCCAGTTTACTGAAGACTTAATTTTTATTTTTTTTTAAAGGAGGAAACTGGGAGCACTGTTTTTTGCTAGCTAATAATTTAAAAAAAATGTTTAAAGTGTTTCCTTTTTGATTTCATGTGGTGATTATAATAGCACTCCAGTAGGAGAACTCGACGTCTGGATGTCTCAGCTATGTAAATAATTTACCCTACAAAAATTTAGGGTCTTAAACGACTTTGAATAGCACATTCTGGTAGCTGAATAATTGACCTGAACTGATACCAATAGGAGCCCAAGATTCTACGAGTTGTCAAGAGCAGGTGTTGTGAGACAGGACAGCACTAGATGCTTCCCTCTGAGATACAAGACTCTAGCTTTCCAGTCTTTAAAAGCTCAGTGGGATTTTCTTGCCAGTCATTTCACTGGTATACATGACTCTCTTTGTGGCTCTAAGTTAATCTGAAAATTTGCTGCGGCTCTAAAGACTCAAATCTTGCAGAAAATGCACAAGAAAAGGATTAGTTACTGTGTATTGGTTTTTCTTTAATGATTTAGTTACTTGAACAAATTAATTAATTTGGAGGCCTCAGCTGTCTTATACAGTGCTATCAGGTGCATCATACTTTAGGAGCAGGGTGTATGTCTGGGAAAACTTAATCTGGAGGAGGCTAGCGTTCATACTAACAACTCAGCAGCCTAGGCACTGATCTCTAGCCTCTTGCAATTCAGCCCATATTAAACAGCGTGGTAATTTTAAAGTGTGATTAGGCCAATTAATAAGGTTATTCTTCTTTTGGGCATGGAGGAGGAATGGAAATCACGCAGCCTTGCATCTAGCATTTCCAAACACCTGACTTTTTTCACTTGTATCAGACAGAATTACTTTCACAATTTCTACTGTTGGCTAGATGTACTGACAACAGGAGTCTAGATTTTTTAATATCTATTTGTTTGGAGCTGACTAAGCAAGTTGCCTTACTGATCCTTTTCAACATAAGGGGAACAGAACAGCGTCAGAACTGTTGGGTTATGTGTGTTAGTCATCCCTCTAGCATTGCAAAGGCGGACTCTCAGTCAGTTTCCAAGGCATCCAAGAAACATTTGCTTACTGCACTTCAGCCTATTAGGCTGCATCTTACACAGCCCCTAGTACTTAGTAATAGCAGTCTTACTGATGCTGCTTGGGTTAGCCGGAACAATTAAAATAAAAATGATGAGCTACTTAGTTACAGCTCTCCAATTTATTCTTAAATGTGGAGATACATTCACAGATTGGTAGGGATTGGAAGGAACCTCGGGAGATTGTCTAGTCCAACCCCCTGCCTAGAGCAGGATCACCTAGAGCAGGTTGCACAGAAATGCATCCAGGTGGGTTTTGAATATCCAGAGAAGGAGACTCCACAACCTCTCTGGGCAGCCTGTGCCAGTGCTCTGGCCCCCTCAGTGTGTAAAAGTTTTTTTTTCCTATTGAGATGGAACTGCCTGTGTTCCAGTTTGTGCCTGTTGCCCCTTGTCCAGTCACTGGGCACCACTGAGAAGAGTCTGGGCCCTTCCTCTAGACATCCACCCTTTAGATATTCGTAAGCATTGATCAGATTCCCTCTCAGTCTTCTCCAGGCTAAACAGACCCAGCTCTCTGTCTTTCCTCATTCGAGAGATGCTCCAGCCCCCTAATCACCTTGGTAGTCCTCTGCTGGACTCTCTCCAGTAGTTCCTTGTCTTTCTTCAATTAGGGAGCCCAGAACTGGACACAAAACTCCAGATGTGGCCTCATCTGACGGGGGAGGATAACCTCCCTTGACCTGCTGGCCACGTTCTTCTTAACATACCCCAGGATACCATTGGCCTTCTTGGCTATGAGGGCACACTGCTGGCTCATGAAGAGCTTGTCATCAACCGGACTCCCAGGTCCTTCTCTGCAGCGCTGCTTCCCAGCAGGTCAACCCCTAACCTGTACTGGTGCTTAGGGTTATTCCTCCCTAGGTGCAGGCTCCTACACTTGCCCTTGTCGAACTTCATTAGGTTCTTCTCTGCCCAGCTCTCCAGCCTGTCCAGATCTCGCTAAATGGCAGCACAGCCTTGTGATGTGTCAGCCACTCCTCCCAGCTTGATGTCATCAGCAAATTTGCTGAGAGTGCACTTTGTCCCGTTGTCCAGGTCATTGATGAATAATTTGAACAAGACTGGACCAAGCACTGATCCTTGGGGCACCCCACTACCTACAGGCCTCCAACTACATTCTTTCATGTAATTCAGTTGTAGAATACAGGTCACTGACACCTGTGCCCCTGAAACTTCTCAAAACTTAGGGTTTTTTATACTGTGTTTACACTGACATAATTCTGCCATATCATATTAAAACTAAGCACTGCTTTTGTATACTGGAGCATAGGGAGAGTATTGCTTTTGACTGTTCCAAGTACTTGCTGCTAGCACATCAGTCTTCCAAGAAGTTTTCCTAGTAGGAGCAAGTCTTTTAGTATTGGATCTTACACTTGGTTATGAACTAAACATCATAAAGCATAGTATGTGAAGCATCTTAGATTTTATGGTCTAAAAAATCAGCTTCTGTGTGATTAGAATGCTTTACCGAATGATGTGACTAGGGAGCAAGAGAAGATAAATGCAGCTGCAGAATAAGATTTTTGTTAGTTACATTATGGAGTGGAAGGAAAGAGATGTAGATGCTCCATAATATTCAGAATACTGATTTTCTTAAACTTTTTTTTCTCCCTTAGATCTGGTGTGGTGGGCTTACAGTGAGTACTGGATTGCAGGTGCCAAGTGCTGTGAAAACACTCCAGAAAAGTGAAAATGGATTGAGTGGTTCAACAAGTAGCCTAAACTATATTGCCTAGTATTGTCTATTAGACACGTGTACTGCTGAATGATTTATTTTTTTTTTTTTTTTCCTGTGTAGCTGCAACTCACAGAAGCTTGTGAGCATTGGGTTAAATTGGGTTTGCTACCTACTGCTGTTTCAGGCCTGGGTACTGATAGTGCAAAAGTTTGGGGCTAAAGTGTTAGGAACCTACTGTGAATCCAGACAGAAAAACGAACTGTTGTCTGTTTGAAAAATAAGTGAAGAAATCGAGCTGTAACTATGTCCTTTTCTAATACTGTATTTAAGCATTTTGTTATGAACTTGGATATTAATTATATGAATATTTTTCTATGAAGAATATAACAAATACCATTTTCTTAGCTCTTCTAACATGAATTACTTGACTATATATCTTACTGTTACTGGGCTTTCCATTTGAACTTGTGATAACAAACATGCATTTCAAAAGACTATTGATTTTCTAGCCTAGCCTGGCAAAACCACAGCAGTACGATTTCAAAAAAATACCGTAGGAAGTTGTAGGCTTGATATAAAGAAACGTCTCAAGTAAGAGCCGTCTGTGATATTTTTTCTGAAACAAAATCCTCCTGTTTCCCATGAGTAACTCATTTAAATATCATATATTTAGAGTTTGGCTCATGTTTATCACAAATTAGAGAAAATGTAAAAAAATTAAAGTTATTTAAAAACACTCTTAGGTCCTCAGTGAAGATGCATTATGATAACCATTGAGCTAAGAAGTATTTCAGGTAAGAGCTTCAGAACCAAAAATCAAGAGCTTTATAAAAACTACAGCATGGTACTGCTCTCTCAGTAGTTCTTAATTTTGGGTCATCTCTTGGCTTTCCAGTTTCGTTGAATTATTCTAATTGGATTCTGATAATCAGCAATTGATGCTGTTAATCAGATGTGAAGGACAAAATGAGTCTTTGCTGATAGCAAAGCTACAGTGCAGTGCGGCCGAGGCTGGGAACATGGGTGCAAGAGCTTCAGG
Organism: Psophia crepitans; assembly: GCA_013399095.1. NCBI lineage: Eukaryota > Metazoa > Chordata > Aves > Gruiformes > Psophiidae > Psophia > Psophia crepitans. The sequence goes on along the minus strand of VWZZ01000850.1, from coordinate 19,953 downwards.
AGAAGATGTTTGTGGGAGGGGTTATTGCTAAAACATCTTGCAACATTTTCTCAATCCAGCTTCAACGCTGGGTAAGACTTCTCATACAGCTGTGTCAGTATCAAAGCTGGCTTTTGGCAAAAGCACCCGTAATTTCCTGATGATAGGGCAGTACGCTCTGAGCCCAGGCACACATTTTCACTACCTGTTTTGACTCTTCTAGTTGAGGATTCCTGGAACTTTCTGGACAACCAGAGAAGCTCCAAAATTGGATGATTTCTTTACCCAGCAGAACTGTAGCTTATAAGCTTATCTATCTATACATACATATATAGCATCCCACTCTCAACTTGCTAGCTTGTACCATATGCCGTGTATATATGGCTATGAGACTGATTTTCAGAGGATCACAAAGAATCTCTCTGTAGCCTCCAGCTTAACACCTTCCCCTTTTTTAAGGGCAGGGAAAAAGTGGAAAGTGAGCAAATGCTTTGCCAGCTAACATACAGTCCAAATCTGGATCTGTAGCTGCACATTTTCATTCACAAGTTGAGTGAAATGTTGAACCTGGGTGTTCCATCATTTCAAATCCTAGCTGGAAGTCTAGTAACCACAGATGAATGATTTATAGTAATGGAAGAGCTGAAAAAGAATGATGTTATATTCTTCATGGAAAATCTCAACTTTTCAGTGGGAATTACTTGTGTATTATAAACTGTTTAAAGCTGCTTTCTTCCCTCTAACCAAGTACAGGAGCCTAGAAATAACTTTGAGATACACACTTGAATCGACTTCCTAACTGAAGATTTTTTTCTTCATATCACTTGAAAATTGTTTCAAATTCATGTTGATAGGGTCCATAATGTACTGGCTCCTTTCTTGCAGGGCCAAAGTACTTTTTTCTTCTGTGTATCTTACAGTCTGTAAAAACATTATCATCTAATCATGTTAAGTATTGTGAGTATCAATGGATCCTTTATGTCATCAAGATTTCTCAAGAGACAGAGAAGTTCATTCAAACAACTTATAGTAAACTGGTTACGGTGTCCAGTGGAAAACTTAAATTTTTCTTTTAGTACCTGCTTTAGAAAGTTTTGTTTTTCTTGAGAAATCATGAAGTTGACAGGACGGTTGAGCCCTTAATGTTGATTTCCTATCTGGAACTTGAGAATCTCTGAATATTTGCATTGTGAACAAAGTTAGCTGCAATCTCTTTTACAGAGGAAATCGCAAAACAATTCCCAGTTTAACTGTACCTTCTACGGTTCAGTGGTTTGGGTCTTGAAACAAAGGTTCTGGAAGGTGGCATGTTCTTACATGAACAGTGTCTGAATCTGTTTCACGCATTATCTACAGATGATGTTGTTATGCAAACAGTCTGTGTAGTAATCTTAAACATTTCTTCCTCATTTCTTTCCTTTTTACTGCAGTGAACACCTGACTGGGAGTTCTAGGGGCTCAGCTGCTTTGAATTCAGTGGCGATGTGAGGTAGTGAGACTTGCATGCTCGGGCCCTGGAGGTGTTCAGAGAGAGAAGGGTTAAGGTGGATGCTTCTTGTTTTGAGATTTGTTCTCTGGAGTGACTGCGGTAAACAGACATTGAAATAGGCTGTACCTGTGCACGCTGCTCAGTCATTGGCTTGATCTTGGCTGTTCAGCTACAGTTCCTATTTAAATTGCCCTTTTTGGAAAGAAAGGGAATGTTTACAAGAATCAAGGTGTAGTGAGAAAGAACCATGAGGAAGCTCCAAATCTGCATAAGAGCATTTAAATTATTAAGTTGTTTTTAGCAAGATGTAGTGCAGCCTGCAAGTTGAATTTGATATGCACAATGTAAAAATGTAATTTAACACTTAGTTAGAAGAAAGCTTGAAGTATTTCATACTGTGACTTGTGATTTGCAAGTTTTAGTTCAACTGATGTCCTAGATGAACTTAACCTGTGACTTTTTACCCTTGAAGGATGAATTTGGTATATAATAGTTTGCACAGATGTCAAATTTTTGCTGCTAACAGCTAGTCCAATTGTTTTTAGTAAATGGGGATATGAAGAACTGCCTTAAGCACTTTAGATTTTTTTTTAGACTCTTTTTTCTGAGCTAGTGTCTGTCCAGTACTCCTGTATTGGTGATATTTTGTTGCAGTTGGTGCACGGTTTGTACCTGCAGCTAGAGAGGGATGCATGCAGCCTGTGAAGTTACTTTTTCCTAGGTGAATCCACTTCAGGGACTGGAGGGGCGGTTCTTTGGCAAGGGATTACACCTTTTGAAGGTCTGTAGCGAAGTCTAACATGCCAGGTGACTTTCATACTCCCTGCGGCTTTCTGCTTTGGAGTTAATGCTGTTTGAAAATAAGAGTTTTCAAACTGCATCAACAGAAAACAGGAGTTTTCTTCTGTATGACCAAAATGAGATTTATTTTTTTTTAATAGTGATTACTGGTAGTCTTTCAGAGTTAAAAGAACTTGTGAGGAACTGGTTTCCCTTGGATTCTTCATACATCAGAACACCGTAGCTTTCGCTGTTTCTGTGGAAAGTATGAACTGCAGCAAGGGATGATAACTTCAGAAAGGATGATTTCAAAGCATCCAGGCGTAACTGCTTCTCCACATACCAAATATGGATGCCAGAGGGTGACAGGTTTATTTCTTTAGCCATTCTCTAAGCAGAAAAAGTAGAGGTTAATGTGCGGATCCTGTTTCCTCCTCCCTCGCACTCTCCCGCGCTACTGCTGTTTCATATTAAGACTGGGGAGGCTGGTTCCCTCGGGAGGAACATCTGCCTTGGCAGCGTTTCTGCCCGGTAAGGATCGCGGGTTATGAACAGATGCATCGTTTGATAAACACCGGCCATGAGTTCTATTGATGGTGTCCCGTCCCCCGTCCACCCCAGCTGCACTCGAACACCCGGACCGCCCCCTCGGCAGGGGAACGCCTGGCTGTGGCGTTCCCCCATCGCCGCGGCACCGGGCCCGGTAGGGCTGATCCTCCATTGCCCGGCGCCCCCGCTGCCCTCGTCCGTCGTCCCGCCATGCCTGCCCGTGCGGCTGCGCTTCCCGCCACGCCCGGCCGCACCTCAGGGACTCGCCACCGGCGCCCCAGCGGAGACCGCCCCGAGGAAGGAGGTGTCTCGCTGCCCGCGCGAGGGGGCGGGGGGGCCTTGGAGCCCGCGGGCTAGTTTGGTGTCTTTGACTTGTGCGTGACGCGACCTTTTTGTATTAATACAGAAATCTTAAGTCTGACGTGTCAAAATTGCCTTTGTTTTCTTTTCTTTTGTTTTTCTTTGTCGCGGGGGGG
>VWZZ01000850.1:0-16550 GCA_013399095.1 Psophia crepitans | reverse complement strand
GGCTGCCCCCCGGCGGGCTGGCGGCGCGGCCTGCTCAGCGCCCCGTTTTCCTCTGCCGCTGCGCAGGGAGGAGCTGGGAGTCCGGAGAAGATGAGCGGCGGCGCGCGGCTTCCTGGCGGTGATCGAGAGCGCCCCGAGGACTGATGCAGAAAATCAATAAGAACGTGGTCCTGGCGCTCCTGTCTCTGACCAGCCTGGTTTTCCTCCTCTTCCAGCTGTACTATTACAAGTTCTACCTCTCGCAGAAGGTAAGGCAGCGCCGTCCTGCACAGGCTTGCTTTTGCGGAGCAATCCCGCGTAACGCCTGCTTTCTTCAGAGCCCTTTAGCGGCATTAATGCCACCCCCAAACTTCCCTCCGACGGCGAGCAGTCGCTGTAGTGCTGACGTGAAGCAGGCTGGGTATCCCGGGGGAGTTTCTCCTGGCAGGAGCACAGGTTTCAGCTGTCAGCCTCTGCCAGCCAGAGGCATCCCGTTAATTCCAAAATGGGATGCTGCTCCCTGTTCTCCGCTGCACGCTTGAGCCACCAAGGCTTTTAGTCTTGACAAGCCTTCTTACTCTATTCAGGTGACTTTTATTGAAAACAAAGTCAAACCAAGCGCTGTCTTAGGGTTATCCTGGAGAAAAGAGGAAGGCAGCGTTTATTGGTTTTTAAAAAGAAAACCCAGCTTTTTCTGCAGTTGCCTTAGTGTTTTGTGATTCAGTGTTCATAATTTTCTAAATGTTGTAGATTAAATCCTGCTTTTATTCCACCAGTGGAATGTTTAGCTGAGTGTGATTTTCTCTAGTGGAAAAAGAGGTAAATGTTACAATAAGTGAAATACTCTGGGGTTTTGATGTCTTCCTAGTTTACAGTTGCGATGCACATTCAACAAAGGAACTGATTTGATTTTTACAGAAGTGCACAGGTGTCACATTTCCTGAGTTTGTCGTCTTCTGGTGCGTTAATAAACGCAGGCAGTCGTAGTGTTGGGTGATACTGCAACCTTTAACTTCTTACGATTTCCAAGTGTAAACAGTAAGGCTGTGAATGACACATTCCTCATACTTTTGCAAAGCTAAAAACTGAGCCACGAATCGCCTTGGCTTTATCACATGAATATACTGTCTTTCAGATTTAATTGTCTAGAATTACATCTGGAAAGACTGAGGCATAGTCCTGCTGTCTTTCCCCCAGTGGTATTTGCCTAACAGTGTTTGTCATCTTCCCATTTTACATTTACTGATGTATTGACTTAGAAACCTGAGACTGATCATGCAATCCTTGCATGTCTGGAAGTCCCCAAGGCCCGAATTGTCCTAAATACACTAAACCAGAGCAGTTGTTTATGATTTCACGTTCAGTACTATAGTTGAGTGACCAGTGGCATAACCACAGCCATAATTATGAAGTGCTAACTGGATAAATGTCCCTGAATGTCCTGTTAAGAAATCCTAAGCAGGGATTCAACTGAAATCTTTTTTCTTTTCTTTCTCCGCCCTTCCCTGCCCCCGTTTTGATAGAATGGAGCAGTTTTTTCCAAAGTCAGAGGAAGCCAGTCAGGCCAAGACAGCACTAGATGGGTACGTACAACATCATTGGTTCATACAGTTCTTCTGCAAGTCTCAGAGAACCCGCACAGAGTTGCAGGCTTGCCTCTTCACTGGGGATTTTCTAGTATTAAGGACTAAGAGATACTTTCTTCACTGAATAAAGTTATGAGGTGTTTCAAAACATGGGTTTAAAATGGAACTGAGAAATGGTTACAGCTTAGCAGCCTTAGCTTCTGCAGTCCTTAGTAGTGTTGACAACGTTTTGAGAAGGAAAGCTTGTTCTTTCTGATACAGAAGTTTTGATCCAGACTTTTGTATTCTTTCAGACCTGAGTATTGAAAAGATTGGCTTATTTGACATGTAGCTGATTTGATAGTGAGTAACCTGGTAAGAATCAGCTGCAGATCTCAGGTCACAGAATTCCCTTTCGCTTGCTCCAGTTGTTGAACCTGCTGCTCGATGTTTTGTGTTACTTGCTTATGCTGTGCCATAAAGCTCTTTACAAGCAGGAAGATGTTCTATTTCAGCATTCATGAGTTGCTGTACTCCAGTGTTCAGAAGCAGTGTTAGGAGTACCATTAAATACCCGAAACGGGATATTTTTAGGTGTGTCTTACTTAAAGTCTGCAGGATCGATTGCAACCGAAACATCATGTAGGCCTCAGGGAATCAGAAGCTCAGTTATGGTATTTGTACTCAGCATTTGTTTGGAAACATTTCTACAGAAGTCTTTTGTTAACAGATCTCCCAGCAGAAAAACTGCACAGATGGTTGAAGAGAGCGATGGGCTGGGAGCTGGCTGCCTTTTGCTTTGGATGCAGTATGATAATGTTGCTAGTTAGCAGAATAACCATTTAAATGCCTTGTTTCTGCTGAGCAAGAGGAAAGATGCTCTCTTTAAGAGCTGTTCTTGGGAATAATCCAAACCAGCTGCTCTGTGGACTGCTTGTTTGGCCCAGGAATGTCTCGCTGTTCTTGGAGGTGGTACCCATCAAAACTACCTACTAGGTATTAGGTGACATGGTCACAACGGGCTTCCAGCCTGCCGGTCTGTGGACAGAGTTCTCATTAAGCTTTAGTGTGATCTTACGAGATCGTTAGTAGCAAAGTGGAATGCTCCATGATCCTACCAGAGACCTGTTGCACTCCAGGTTTTCTTCGGTGTCCCTGTGTGATGTGTCCAAAATGCTCTATTTGACCACCTTTCTCTTAGCTGCTTGACACTATTGCCATCTCTTTCCATCAGCTATCTAAGTTTCAGCTAAAAGCATCTGTTTCCCTGGAGAAGTGACGGCGGAGAGGAAGTAGATACTTTTCCACAGATTTGCTTCCTGTTCATCACTCTGATCTGCTCGTTATAGAAATGATGCTGGCACATCTCTTACCTGTCAGCTGCATATAGCTGAAATGACTAAGAGGGTGGCCTTGCTTCTGCCTGTACAGCACATGTAGTGCTGCTGCCTGACTTCTGTTTGTTGACCCGCATTATGTCTTCACATTTTTCCATCTCTCTGAAGCCAAAGACTCATGCCAGAATTGGAGGTTGACCTGCGGACTCTGAACAGGCTCAGCAGCTGGACAGGAGGAAGGTTAGCTGTGCAGTTAGAAAGCCAGGGCCAGCTTGCTGAGCAGGTAGCTTGGACAGTAGGCTGTGATTTTCCCGTATCACACCTCTTATAGAAACCTTGAGATGTTCCAGACATAAAGGCTGACATTGCTCTTCAAGGCAGTTATTTTTTTCTGATTAGAATGGTACTTTAAGTCATTAAATTTAACTGTTGCAGTTGCATACATCAGCTATATTTTAAATAGCAGGTTGCCTATGATTGCTGTAAATCTTCTGTGCACCATGGGCATTTAAATGTACTTGNTCCTAACGTCCAATCGAAATCCCCCCTGTTTTAGCTTAAACCCATTACCCCTTGTCCTGTCACTCCCTGCCCTTGTAAACAGCCCCTCGCCAGCTTTCCTGTAGGCCCCCTTCAGGTACTGGAAGGCCACAATTAGGTCTCCCTGGAGTCTTCTCTCCTCCAGGCTGAACAAGCCCAACTCCCTCAGCCTGTCTCATAGGAGAGGTGCTCCAGCCCTCTGATCATCTTCGTGACCTCCTCTGGACTTGCTTCAGCAGCTCCGTGTCTTTCCTGTACTGAGGACCTCAGAGCTGGACGCAGTGCTCCAGGTGGGGTCTCACAAGAGCAGAGCAGAGGAGGAGAATCACTTCCCTCAACCTACTGACCACACCGTTTCATGCAGCCAACTGAGTCAAGTTAATCAGACACAGGACCTTCTTGCTCTGGGTTTTAACCCCTCGAGCAATGTCCCGATTGAGTGCCCTGAGTACACCAGTATCCAAAGACTGCATAGCACTCGCTTCCTACCTTGTCTGAGTTACCCTTCATATACAGCAGGCATCAAGCCTCAGGTCTGGGGATACTGTTTGAGTGTGGCCTTGCTAAAGTGAAGGCACGAACAGTGTCCATTGCTCTCATCTTCCCAGCAGATGTCCTCAAGGGCAGTTAGTGTGATTAGGTGCAGTTTGCTTTTGGCTGGTTTTTCCACTCACATCCTTGTCCTTCATGTGCTTAGATGTGACTTTCCAGGGGCTTTTGCTCCAGAAGCTTCCTAGAGATTGAGATTAAGGTGACTAGAGTTCCCCAGATCCTCCTTTTTGAAGATGGCACAAGACTTGCCTTTTCCCAGACTTGAGGAACAGCTCCAGACCACATGGCCTTTCAAGGTGTGGCAGAGCAGCCTTTGAGTGACATCAGCCAGCTCCCTGAGCACCCACACGTGCATCACATCTCATCCTTTAATCTCTGCTTTATTCGAGTGCTTTCCAACTCAATTGAGAGCTTGAAAGAATCTAGGGTTTAGCCTGGAGTATGTTCTCAAGTCTAGCACTCTAGAGTTAGAGTGCTTGGACTTGTAGAAAGTTCTAATTGAAGCTGAAAGGTTTTTACTGTAGTCTTAGAGACTTGGAAAGCTTGAGAGTAGCCTGTTCTTCTGAAAGAAAAAATTTCCTTTTTTACAGTTGTTCATGGAAGTAAAGTGCACACTCAGAAAATTTATTGGGAGATAAGATTTCCTTCTGTCAGTGGGTTGGGTTTTTTTCCTTCTGTCAGGCAGTTTTAATGTGTTAACCTTTGTATGGTTAAAGGTGGTGTTTCTAACTTCTGATTTTATTTTCTGTCAAACAGCATGTGGTTAGGAAGTTCCTAGGCTTAATATCCAGTCACAATATACCAGTGTATTTGATTGATCCTCTGATTCTGGGACTGGTTGATAAAGACATCGAACGAATCAGAAGTTCTCCTGATGGCCGAAGTCCAGAATGCAAGTACTTTTGTGCTCCAAGAGACTTCACTACATTTGCACTACTGGACAAAACGTGGAAACACGAAGTAAGCGCCTTTTCTTCAGTGTGCTGCAATGCATTCAAGTGTTCTGTGATTTTGTGATGTCATGCTTTCATGTTTGTATTAAGGTCTCTGAATTCAGTGCATGGAAATCTTGCAAAAGTATTGGTAAACTTTTTTTAAAGTAAAAAATACCCAGTCACTAGCCTGGATAGACTAACAGTAATTTATAAATAACTGAAAGTTTTTAGAAGCTGTCTGCAAAATTCATAAACACTTGTAGTAAGATGCCATGCCAAAAAGAAAAAAGGAAGTGGTTTCTTAGGAAGAAGGAAAACCTTAAGTCTGCAGTGTAGGTATAGTGTAATAAATACTAAGTTTAGAGATCTGTCAGGGAGGAAGTGCAGTTATTGATGTGACAAGGCTGGAAAGATTACCATAGTCTGCTGTTTTAGCTTTTCTTTTTTTTTTATTACATCCTTGTACTTAACACCATTTTATTTTGTCATTTAGTGTGTTGGTATCACTGCTTTTTTTTGGTGTTCTGAGGTATTTAAATGGATGTGTTAAAACCAGGTATATAGAATGTGATAAAAGACAAAATGGAATCCCAGATTATTTCATCACTTCAGTGTCATCTGGAAATACGTATTAGATTGATTTATGCAGACTAAAGATACCAGTGATAAACAGCTATTCTTCCTTTTTTTTTTCCTTTTTCCTTTTTTCTCTTTCCTCGTCTTTCTTTTTTCTTTCTTTTTTCTTTGACTCTTTTACTGAAGGAGTCCCACTCAAGTGGATAGTGGTGGCAGTCAGGATCTGATCAGGCCATTGTTTTACCCATAGCTGTAAAGGAATTGGAACTGAGAGTAAGGTTGTGTGGCAGCACACTAGTATAAATCCATCTCCCCATTTCTTTGTGGCTCATTGATAATATGATGGTGATTCATTATTGTCTTATCAGCTCGAATTTAATTCCTCTTTTCTATGGAAATATGAAAGCCTGTTACTTATTGCAGTGTTCAATGTTCAGTGCGATTTAGACAAATATTTCTGTACATCATAAAAGAAGATTTTGCAGTAATCATTTTTGTATTAGTGGTACCATTATTCAAGAACTTAAGAATGCCAAGTTTAGCACAAGAATGACTTCAGAGAAGAGTTTAAGGATGCAGAGAGGGGTGCTATGCCAAGAAGCAAACCTATTCCAAGCATGTCTTACAACATTTATTCTTTTATTGCATAGTTTGAGGGACAAAATTTAGGACAAGAAAATACAGTGGTTCGAATTGCTTGTGATTGCTCATCTGTAAGGTTTTAGAACTTTTTGAGTAGCTTGTGCTTAAGTCTGATTAAAAAATGAAAATGGAGAATAATGTCAACTGACAATAAGCATTCAGCATGCAATTTTGGTTTCTCTAATCTTCAGCTTATTTCTCTCCCCACCTCCCTTTCGTTTTTAGGTGGGCCTTTTTAGAGCTGCTGAAAAAATGGGGTTCCAATGGCTAAAGATTATAAATAAGGACCCCCGCTTGGATGGGATGGATGATCTGTCTGGGGTTGAAATTCCTTTGCACTACATATTTAAACTGGCATCTCACGCTATTCATCTGGTGGTCTTCTATGAGAGGAGCGGTAATTATCTCTGGCATGGCCCCCTGAGGCTCAAGCAACATATGGACAGAAAGTTTGTGCCTTTCCGGAAACTCCACTTTGGTCGCTACCCTGGAGCATATGAAAAGTGAGTTCAAAACAGAGGAGAGAAAAAGCCATAATGACACTTCCAAAATAACTTCTTTTTTTTTCGCCTATATAAAATTACTCTCTTCCCTGAAGTCAGGCTGTAAAAATTTAGCTCATAGGTGGTTCAGCCCTCAAAGTGACTGTAAATTAAGGTATGAAGGTAAACCCAATTTGGTTAACCTAAAAAGAAGAGCTTCTCGCCATTTATATATAAATTAAAAACTACATTTTCGAGAAGGTTGCTGTGTAGCCAGGTTGAAGCAGGTAGAAAGACGAGAGAAATCAAAGTCGTCATGACTGAGGTTGAATGTCCCAAAGAGTCTTCTGCTAGAGTCAGTGGTTTACCATTAATATATTTAAAAGCTTGAAATCTGTTGATACCCATCTGTGCTATCCACACACAGGAGTAAAGTAGAAGTGGCAGGAGATGTAGTACTAGCTGATAGATATTTGTTGTTCTTTCTATTACGATATGTATCCAAAAGTTGAATATGGATACGTAACATTAAATGAAAATAAATCCATTCAGTAACAGGCCAAATAATCAGTGTTAAAGAACATGAATAAAGAGAGGTGACATTTGTACCATGAAAACACATGCAAACTACTGCATCTCATCCACGCTCTTAATGCGCTGAGGGAACTCCTTTCTTGCATAAATGTTTGAATCGGTGGTATTATTTGTCCGTAGTCCTATGCTTAAACTTTGCATTACATCAGTGAAGTATACTGTAAATGTCTGTGTTTTCTTACAGGGCTTTCAATAGCAGTATTTCAGGAAGTACAGACCATTCCAAATCTTGTCATTATTTTCAAAGCCACACACATACAGCAAGGCTTTGCGAACAGTATTCCTGTAGGGTGTACATATATGCCATAAATCAGAGAAAAGTAGCCAAAGATTTCAGAGATCAAAATAAATCTGTTTAACTTTTTCCTTGAAATTGACACCATTCTTTCTTCCTTTTAAAACATGGAATCTGTACTGTTTATGTGCCTAAAATTTGAAGTTGATTGTGTAAGTTGTTAAATACCACATTTCATTCATTGTGATGGCTGAACATTCTTAAAATTTTAAATGCAAATAGACTCAAAGTACAGGGTAAAATTTGGTTCTTAAGTGCAACCCGTACTTAGATAACTAAATAAATAGCCTAAATTTTGAAGTGCACTGAACAAATTCAGTGCCAGTCATGAGTCCGTAAAGGAAAGAATGATCTGACAAACTAACTATGCGCTTATTGGCATAGAATTTCTTTTTAAACAAAATGTTGAAGTGTATAAGGAAGTTGTTGAAGCTTTTGTTGCTCTTTTATAATCGGTTTTGGCTGTATTTAAACTGAAGAATCACTGCCAGTGGTATGCATTAAGCTTTTAACCTGAGCTAGAGGAAAAAGTGGCTTGTGGTTTATAAAAGGAATTGAATGGGGTAATGTATCGTCTTTCTTTCCCTGCAGGCCAGAACTTCTACTTGTTTCCATTGATGGCTTAAAAGTTCAAATTCCAAAAAATCCGTCCAGTTTTCTAGAGGAGATGTCACACTCTAGATTTCTTGAATGTAGGTACAGAGAAGCTCGGGCTTTCTTTCAGGTTAGTGGTAATCAGGTAGTGTCTCTGAGATGTAATGTATTTTTTCATACATTTATTGACCCAAACCTACAGACACTGTTTTGAACCTAGGTGGGACTGGTCACATACATGAAGGTAAATACAGCTTCTGAGACTCAATCTGCAGAGTTTAGTAAGTGAAAAATAAAACTAAAACTTGAACTGAAAGTCATGGTCAGTCGTCTTTACTTGTGAGCACGGTTTTCTCCATTTTCCAAAACCTTGAAAAGAAGAGGTAACCAACATATCCATAGTTGTCACACATTGTTACTGTTAAATAGATTACATGTAAATAAGATTAAGATGTTGTGGCTGAACACCTTCCTTATGGCAGACAGTAGAAAACTTCCTGCTGCAGTATGGGAAGCATTTTGTGCTAGGTTGAAAAGGGCAGAGTTACAAAGTGGTCAGCAGTTACCGCGGTGTCACTGAGTTCGAGCCACCTCTGATTTCATGGAAGGGGAAAAAAAAGGACACGAGGTTCCATTCTTCAGTCATTTGACGTCTTGGGAAAGGGTCTTTCTCAGGGAAGGGAAGACCGTTCTTGTTCAGTCTACTAAGCTGCTCCCCATACATGTAGCAGGATACTTACTATACCCGAGGGTGCCTGTGTGTTGCACCTTCACCTATACATAGAGGACAGACATTGTTAGCACTCCAGCTCTAAAACCTCCAGGCACTTATCGCTACGGGCAGGGCAAATGTGACTCGGAAGGTGTATTGAACTTTGCTGTAGCTTTAATATTGAAATAAGCAGCTGACATCTGTCTTGAAAAGTGAGTATTCATTTCAGCTGTTTGTTGCCCAAGAGCTTTTAATGTAATCAGTGATGAAGGCGAGTGGTGTGTTGTTCCTGTGCTTGATTTGGTGACGTTTGGCTAGGCTGCCGTGTTGTTTTTGGCTTCGCATTAACAGAACACCTTGCCACGGTTGTAGCTGGAAGATGGGCCTGTTTTTCCCTTCATTTTGTTTCTGCTTTGTGGATGAAGTTGTCAACGTGCAGTTGTAACACTTGGTGGCGCCAAATAAACTGGTGTGCGGGAAGTAACTGGTTTTGTCTCTTTTCCCCCGGACTCGGGGCGTTGACCTCAGCGTGTGCAGGCCTGGAGTTCGTCTGTGGTGTTGCCAAGTGCTGAGATAAGTGTCTAGTGCAGGTATTCTGAGTCTATTTTACTGTGACTTTACATTCTGCTAGTTGGGAAAACCTGAAGATTGATGTTTCCGAGTTTAAATTTTAACTTGTCATTCTAGTGCATGTTCTCAAACTGGGCTGTATAGGTGAAAAGAGATACTGCCCAGATATTAGTTAAGTAAATTTTAAAGGTCTTTTTCTTAGGACCCTGAAAAGTGAAAGGGCAAGTTTGCTCTCTGACAATAACATACTTACTCATCCTTTGCCTTCCAGCTATATCCTGATGATGCCTCTCTTGATGCAGTGGAGTTCAGAAAAAAAGCAAAATCCTTGCTCCATCTGGCTGCTCTGACATTGAATAACTTAGGAGTAAAGTTCTGGCTGAGCAGTGGAACATGCCTAGGTAAAACATTTGTGTTATGTAGCATTTTTAAACTCATCTGAAGTTTTAAACATTTTGTCTTCTGTTGCTTCTGATGTCATCTGAGGTTAAATGTCCTGGGTTGGAACGTAGCACGTGACATTCGCTGTATTGAAAGAGACCTTTTTGCTCTTGGTAATACGCTTTTTCTTTAGAACCCTGAGCCTTGGAGATGCTGCGCAAATTTCCAGTGAAGCACGTAATGTTGTTAGCAGTTACCTGTGTTGTGCTGATCACTGCTTAGAAAGTAATCAGCCATTCTCTGAATTGTGTGACTTGGAATTTACTGAATTGTTAGTTGGAAAAAACATTGATGGGCACATATTTCTGCTGTCCATGTAAACTCTCACCTGGTTTTTCTTCCCGTGCAATTCGGTGCATGTCACTGACTTTTAAAATACAGTTTACATTTATTTATTTATTTTAAACCACATCCTTTTAATAAAATATCAGCCTATTACTGCAGGTACTGCAAGTTTTCAATTCTGCTGAAGATGGAAGTAGTATCTTATCAGTGCAGAATATTATTTTATTTTTGAAGTAGATTATGGAAACTCATGTGTGTGCACATTTGATTTGTGTTTCTTTAGTCCTAGGGATTATAATTTTCTGAACAGTTACTAAAGGCTTTTTCATGAAATAAACAAAAGAATGTTCCACTTCTTGTCTTACTGTTTTGCAGTGGTGATTAAAAGACGATTAACAGCCCAGATTCTATTTAAAATAATAGTTTCAAATTAAAAGCACAGCTGTAGGCTTGTAACTGTTCATTGCTGATTAGATTTGGGCCCAGATAAAGAATATTTTTTCTTTAAAGACATTTAGATTAGCAAACTGAAGGTATTTTAGCTTCGAAACAGTGTTTTCTCTCTCATTCTTGGCTTTCTGGAGGAAAGAGCTGGCTATAAGTGCAGTAATATTTGTTTACTTTGATGTGGTTCGTTTCATGCTAGAGAAAGGCAGAAGCCTTTTTTATGGCCTCATTAAAAGCTCTCTGCCTGCTGACCTTATGGCAGTTCATTTTTCTGTTGATTTTGTTCTGTTGATGTATTTCTTATGTTCCTGAATTGACTAGTTTACTTTTTTCAATTTATTTTTTTTTCACCTCAGGCTGGTACAGACAATGCAATGTCATTCCTCACAGCAAGGATGTGGATTTGGGAGTCTTCATAAGGGACTACAAAGCAGATATTATTCCAGCTTTTCAGAAAGCAGGGTTACCACTGAAGCACAAATTTGGCAAGGTACACAGATAATGAAAAATTTTCTTCATGTGTCTTTCTGTAGGTTCATAAGTTTGAGTATGGCTGCAGATCACTTACATACAAGTGGGTATCTGAAGTTTCCTCAGCAGACATTTCCTCATGAGGGTTTTACCTGAACATAAAATCTTTTTAGGTTTTGTGTGTTCTCTTGGACAGTGTATGAGAAATACCCTAGTTTGGGGACTCTGAATTCCACCTCAGAAGAAGATTTCAGGAAGTTTTAAAGGGGCCTAATCTGTGTCAGTAGTGCTAGGGAAACTTAAGGATTAAGGTGGAGTTTAATCTTTGAGCTCGAGTGAGCCTCATCGTATGGGAGGATTGGTGATAGCTCTCAGATTATCTGCACCCCTGTATGTTAGACGAGCAGAAAGTGAGGAATGGCACGAGGTGGGCACTGGCCTTGTTCATTACTAGCTTCTGTGGGATCTCTATTTGGCTTTTTCGGAGTGTAGGCTGCAGAATGATAGAGAGAAGAAACAAAATTATAGGAACATGAGATTTCAGCCACAGTTCAAGTCATTATCATTACTGCTGCTAGTGAGTGTTTCTTTGTAGAGAAAGTGGGTTAAATGAAGAGACCTGTACTAATCGTGTGTGTATTCACTGAGATTATTTTGCTTGTTCCAGAAGACAAGGAGATGGCACTCAAGCTTTGGGGACTAAAGGGAGGCTAGAAAAGATAGTCCCACTGAGGTGCAGAAAATTTCCAGTGTTCTCAAGGCATTTAAAAAAAATAAAAAGCATAGTATTTTCTTCAGTAAGGATAGGAGTCACTGTGCATACCCGAACAAAATAGAAATCTGCTGACGTAAGTAGCTTTATATTTTGATGAGTATATAGAGTGTGCATTTTTGTCTTGCAGGTAGAAGACAGCTTGGAACTCTCTTTCCAGGGAGAAGGTGATGTGAAACTTGATATTTTTTTCTTCTATGAAGAGAATGATCACATATGGAATGGAGGAACTCAGGCCAAATCGGGCAAGAAATTTAAGTATGAACTGTCTTTGTATCTCTAGTAGGAAAGAAATTGAAGAAGTTAATGTTTAGTGTTGGCATTTTGTGTGTTGTGTGTTGTTGCTTGGCAAGGTCTGTGCTCTTTGTGGAAAAGGCAATTGTCAGAGGAGAATCAGTGGATATTTTGAACTTTGAGACCAGGGAAGCAGAAAGAGAACAGTTACTATGCCTTACTAGAGAGATGCTAGGTTTGTCAAGTGTCAGTTCCCTCGTGAAGTCGAAAGCAGTGCTGGCATGTCATCTATCAAGCAGATCTTACCTGGACTGTGGTAAGGTCTGAGTTAAACAGCTGAGAAAGAAGTCTCTAAAACTGTGTTTGTTGCACAAACTAATTTTGCAGTAAAAAATGAATCCTTAGGCATCCGTCTTGATGACAGAGCATTACGGCAAAAAGCTTCAACTGTCCTTACAAATTAAACCACATAGTTTTGGATTTTGTGATAATGATTTGGAATACTTTATTGAGTGTAAAGTTGTTGCAGCAAAGCAGATGATTACTGCAGACCTTGTTGTTGTTCATGTTCTGAAAATGGGATTTTAAATAGGATCCCACATTTCTTGCTTCATACCTTTCAGGATTAAATCAGCAAACAAGTACAACTTCCTAATCTACTCACCAAACTGAATACAGGTTTTGATGCTATATTTGTTTCTTTCCATCACCCACCTTAACTTAGAAAGAGACAGTTGCAGACTATTTGAAAACCTAGTTGACTTCTGTAGGATTTCATTATCTTTCTGACTTTGCCTGAATTGTATTTGCTTATGTTTAGCTAACGAGAACTTAGTGAACACTGTCATCTGGCTGGTGATAATGTCTGAGTCCCAGTTATCTAGTACTAGTCCTGGTCTTGGTTATCTTTGTTATGAAATGATAAACCAAGACTGGGTAAGATACTTTGATGACCAGAGTGAAAAGGCACACTTTCAAATAGACTAAAGGAAGAGCTCGTGGAATATTCCCACAGAAAATGTGCTATGCTGCAGAGTATTTTTCTTAGAATATAGCAACAGTTTCATAATTTTCCAAAGCAGGCTTAGTGTCTGTTTTTCCATAGAAGATTTTGGGGGATTTTGTGTGATGCATTCTGAGGAGGAAGCTGAGCAATCAATTCCTTTCCTTTTCTTTGTGCTTCTGTGCTGTCTAAATTGCAATAGCTCTTTCCATGCAAGTGGAGCTGACGTGCTCTTTCAAAATTCCATTGTAACGTCAGACCTTGGATACGTGAGAGCTGTTTTTTCCCCCTCTTTGATATGACTGGTCCAATGCATGAGATTAGAAAGTAGATGTGAACTTGCGCTCTGTTCCAACTCCTGTATCCTAGGATATTACAGCTCTCTTGGAACTCCAGCTTTCATAAAACACTTTACTTTTCTTGTAGCCTAGTACTTGGTTTTGGTGGTATTTTTTTTCAAAGTTTACGAATGTGGCTTTCTAGTTCGGTAAGAACTAATTTGCTTAAACGTAGAAGCCTCTAAGAAAGCCTCTAATTCTGAACTGGTGTTTCTTAGGCATAGTTTACTGTACTTCATCCATAAAAACGAAGAAAAAAAGCCTCCTTTGTTTACTGTTACAAAGGCCTTGAGCCCTGACAGTACATGGCTATTCAGAATGCCTAGCCATGTAATTCCAGCTATGTATTATTCCAAATACCTTCTCCAAAAGACAAAATAAAAATCACAGCTTTTTAGCTGTGAGATGTCATGATTTCGTGTGCTTGATCTGAATGCCTGCAACACCAGAATGACCCTCAATTTTGCTTAGTCTTCAGACCTTTCAAAATGCTAGGGGTAGGTAAAGTAAGGAGATCAGTCAAAAGAGGAGTGATGGTTTCACCATCCTGAATCTTAAATCCACTTTACAAATTTTAAAGGAATCTCACCATCTGTTTATGTGGTATCAGAAGAGATATTGATTGCTACTAAATGATCACAAATAAGAGTGGGAATTCTGTGCCAAGATACTTACGTTTTTAAAAATGAAGGGTAAAAGACATTTTCTTCAGAAAGCTAAATACTTCCACAGGCATGCTTTCTATACATCTTGCTAAATAAAAGAATGGAGAATGAAAGAATTTCTCATTCAGTTTCTAAAATATTTTTCGTTAGTCATTTTTAGTCTCTGTGTTCTTGGAGAGATGTTTTTGAAACCTTGCAAATCTGTCTGCATGGCTTGCACTTTCATGTACCCAAATACTTTCTCAATGTTACAGGCACAAGCAAGCATGCACATCCTCCTTGTCTTGTCTTGGAGGTACAGCAACTAAGACCTCCCGTTTCCTTACAAAATTAATGCTAGACAGTTGCATTCTTCAGCAGAGAATAAGTATTTACAAAAACTGAATCTGGCAAAGAAATCTATGCTATATACTTTAAGCCTTAAAATGAGTTAATTCTGTAGGTTCTTAACATAGAGGACTTTGCGTAAGTGTGAAATACTTTCAGTACTTTCATGTCCAAAGAATTACGACACTGAAATTGGAAGAAATGATGGTGAGCCATGTAGATGTGCAAGAGTACATAGCTTTATCCCAGCCACTTGTAACGATCAAATGATAAGCAAGGATTCCAGTGGTGTGATGCATCAGTTGAAGCTACATTTTTTTGTTAGTTAACATAAACATTTGATTTTAATAGTAGTTAAATAATTATTTTGGTGAAACTTCCAACTGACCTTCTAGTTTGCACATTTGTTTATTTAAATTACCCGTTTGTTCTCCTGAAAATTATTTTTCAGAGTTCATTCTCTGGAGGATATATTATTTCAGTAGTTCACAGATAGCTTTTGCATATGCATGCCCACTGCAATTCTGATAGATAATTTCCTGGCTTAGTAACAGCTAAATAGCTATTTGGTGATTATGGATCCACTATCTTGTTTGCTTATCTTGTTTTCCCCTTGGAGGCTGGCATTGGTTTGCTTTTTGATCTAGTTTAGAGGTAAGCAATTTCCTATAGGTGGCAGAATGTCATGGGAATAAGCAACAAAAGAATTGGAAATGCTGCTTCTTAAGAACATGTGGCAACTGTCAACCAGTTACTGTTGATAATAGCACCCCTGTCCAGCATCTAAATAGTAATTCATACATAGGAAGTTATGAAATAAGAAAAAAACAGGTACAAATGTAACATGGTCACTCGCTGCAGTTGCTTGCTTTCTCCATGAACTTATTTAGAGATGTATTTCAGTCTTCTGCCAGTGACCATGTTCTTTTGTTATGACACAGGTATCTCTTTCCAAAGTTTACTCTGTGTTGGACTGAATTTGTAGAACTCCGCGTACATGTGCCCTGTGAAACCCTTCAGTACGTTGAAGCCAACTATGGCCCAGACTGGAAGGTGCCTGTGAAGACATGGGACTGGAAGAGCTCACCATCCAATGTGCAGTACAATGGTGTCTGGCCTGTTGATGAATGGGATGATGTCATTCAAATATACTGACCACCTGACTGCTAACAGAGCATGCCTGCTATCCTTGAAACAGTTGGTTTGTAATTTCCTATTTCCCTAAGGCATCAAGATCCATTCCTGTTGTAACTTCTCATCTGTGTCCTAAGGAGTCTTTTACCTTTTTTTGCTTAACAGCTATTTTTTTCACATTCATCATGCATTTTCCAGATAGCTAAAGGAAAAGATTAAAGGTAACTGAAGAGAAGGGAAGCTGAAAGAAAAGCTGCTCAAAGGGAATGGGAGAAGAAATGTTGCAGTAAAGTTATAGGCAGTTGACTTACTTATTAGTAATGGCCAGGGAACGTAGACTTTCCTGGGATCATCAAAACCTTGGGACTGTTCACTTCTCAAGCTTAAGAGAGGGATGGGATGGAAAAATCCCAGAGAAGTTCCTCTTTTTTTCAGAGGAGATTCTGTGAATATTCAACTTCTGAGCACCAGAGTTATGAGTACCGCAAACGTGTTTGATTTGAGACGGATGTATCCCTACCATATGCAACAGGTTGCTGTTGGGAGTGAAATGTTTCTGTTACTTGGAACCCATGTGACCCACCTGCTCTTCATGTTGGAGGTACTGGGTAATGGTTCACTACTAAATGAATGTAAGGAGAAGCTATCCACATTGGACATCTTCCAATAACAGCTGAGTTTTTCATTAACTAACCACTGCATACCATTATGATGGGGAATGTTACCTGTTTTTTGGGTTTTTTTCCTTTTTTAAGAACATGAAGGTGTATGCCACAGGATGTCCTTCCCATGAAAAAATAAATAATCTGGTTTTGACGTCCCAATTAGAGTGTTCTCCATGTATGAGTTTTGACCAGATTTTAGAAAATTACAGCATCCCTGTGTCCTGGCTCTGGCCAGGCAGGGGTTAATGCTCAGGCCCGGGCCAGGTGAGCCGGGCTGGGCCGGCCGCTATCCCACACCACGTGACATCACGCCCCTATAAAGGGACTGGCCGGGGGTGGGGGGTGGTCCGCTGCTGATCCAGGACTGTCTCCCTGCGGGCTGCGCATCTGGTCCG
>VWZZ01000849.1:24772-77489 GCA_013399095.1 Psophia crepitans | reverse complement strand
TTGGGTCCCTCACTACAAGAAAGACATTGAGGCCCTGGAGTGTGTCCAGAGAAGGCCAGCAAAACTGGTGAAGGGGCTGGAGCAGAGGTCTTATGAGGAGTGACTGAGGGAACTGGGGCTGTTTAGTCTGGAGAAGAGGAGGCTTAGGGAAGACCTTATTGCCCTCTACAACTACTTGAAAGGAAGTTGTGGCCAGCTGGGAGTCAGCCTCTTCTCGCAGATAACTAGCGACAGAACAAGGGGGAACGGCTGCAAGTTGCGCCAGGGGAGGTTCAGGTTGGAGATGAGGAGAAATTTCTTCTCGGAAAGGGTGGTCAGGCATTGGAACAGGTTGCGCAGGGAGGTGGTGGAGTCATCGTCCCTGGGGGTGTTTAAAGAAAGGTTGAATGTGGTACTTAGGGACATGGTTTAGTGGGTAATAGGTGGTGGGGGGACGCTTGGACTAGATGATCCTTGAGGTCTCTTCCAACCTTAATGATTCTATGGTTCTATACACATATAGGTGATGTACTATCTGTATTGCTGTATTCTTTAGCTCATTTACTGCATTATTAAGTCGTTAGAAAAAATGTTTTTTTCACGTTTTTTGCAGGGCTTAAACACTGTCCTCCTAAGACAGGTTTCCTGCACTTTCATGGCTTTACAGTAACATCTAGGGAGAAAGTCTAGACAGGCAGAGGACTCACAGAGTGTAGTTTACTTTTGGTTTATTTTAATTTGCTTTCTGTAGACCTTTGACTTCAATGCACTTTGTCTTTGACCATAACAGATATGCTCTGACTCCAACCGCACAGGGAGTGCATACTAAAATTTCATTCAGGTGAGGTTTAAATGTAGTGTGGGATGTTGCGTTGGTTTGTTACACTAGGCTGAGTTTTCCCCTATAAATGGGTTTATCTGAATTGCTTTTCTTACCCCAGACAAGTCTTTGCAGCTCAAACCCAGTATGTGTTTTATCGGCACAAGTGTTGCTCTGATTCATTGCCATAAAGGACTTGCTGACAGATGACTCCTGATGGAGTACGAATTGAAGACCTCTGGGAAATCCCATGTTGCTGTAGCAAAGCTGTCTAATCTGAGATGTAATGGATTGCCTTTCCACAATATTGAGCAACAGCAAAATTACCAGTGACCCTCACTGATATGGTACTTCTGTTTTGATTACTTTTTTGTTTTGAAAATTTTCAAGAGAAGGCATAGATCCACCTTAAAGCATAGATCTAACGTCCTTTTACTGATGCTCTGCTTTATAATCATCATGTGTATCATATATGAAGAAAATTCACCTCTGGGCCTCTTGCTTAAGCAGCTTTTTAGAGTAGGTTTTCTCTTAGTCTTCTACACAATCCCAAAGGTAATAGCAGCAACAAACTATTTGCTCAGCAAGATTTGTTACTAATGCACTGTTAAAAGTATATTCACCCTTTTACACAACCTTTTACACAATTTTCTGATTGGTTAGCATACTGATTCTTCTCGGGTAAAATTCTGTCATCCGTTAACTTTTTCCCCTTTGTTCTTGCCTCAGATAAGGTATCTAAAAGAGAAAAACAGAACACCTCAAGATTTTCTAATAATAGAACAAACTGGTTTGTAGGCTGGTTAAATCTAGCACAGTAGGAGGGTGTCCAGACTTTACTTTAATTTCTATAATCTTAGAAAAATGTACAGGCACTTTGATGAAGTGAAAAGAAGTAAATGCTTAGTAAGAGATCTTATCTATGACTTGTATCTATAAACCCAGTAACTCTTAAACTGAAAAAGGAGACTTCTTGCCATATCTTTAAGCATTGATGGACATGTTGACTATTTATTATTTTTTTTCATGTCTGGGTAATTTTCAGAAGCAGAATTGAATAGTTATTCCTCAAAATCATGAAATAAGGATGATATTAAATATTCATCTAGGAAGTAGTTGCAAAGTAGAAGTTTGAAACAGCGTGTTTCTCTAAACAATTAGAAATGTGCCATGTACAATGTGCAATCTCTTTTTTTCACGTGCTGAGGTATATGCAATCATGAACGAAAATCTGTGATTTGTGAAAAAATTCTGTGAAATACTAGATGTTCATAATTACATTACATAGAAGAAATCAGTGTTTAAGAACCTCTGTCCTGTGTAACTAAGATGACATAGAGTTCTAAAACCTAGGTTTCAAATCTACTTTCAGTTAATACCACATTTGATCTATTTATGCTACTAAATGCAACTAATTTCAATGATATTATAAAGTAATTTGTGCTGGGGTTGGTTTTTTTTTGGTGTTTGTTTGTTTGTTTGTTTGTTTGTTTTTAATGAGGACATATGATTAATTAAATTTGCAGACAACCTTCAAAACACTAGAAGTAGTAAAAAGATTGTTTAAGCCAAACGAGTGTGCTGAGTAAAGAACAGAATACTACTGTAAACTCAGAGGAAACCTCAGCGACAGGGGAAGGGGCTCTGTTTGCTATATTTATAGCAGGCCTAACTCAAAGAAACAGGAGGAGAAACTGTAAGCTCTCACTGCCACACTGGATTAAAAAAGTTCCTTTTTTGCAAATTTAAGAGCAGTTAGTAGTAGGTTTACAGGTCTCTTAGATTGCTAATAAAATGAAAAGCAAATGGCCGCACAAATCTTGTTAGACGTCGTTCTCTGCAGTTTGCAAAGGATTATTTTATCAATTTATGTCTGTAGCTCAGTTAACTTCTGGAGAGGAGAAATTGAAAGACCAGGTGAATTCTGGAATTTCAGCTCAGGCTGATATAGGGTTTCTTTGTAGAGAAATGAATACATTAGTTAAAACAGAAAGGGGTTCTGGAAACACTCTTTAAGACCTGATATGCAGTCATAAAATCTATGAAAATAGTTTAATAATAATGATAATAGTAGTAGTAGTAGTAGTAGTAGTAGTAGTAGTAGTAGTAGTAGTAGTAGTGGTAGCAGCCAAAACCGGTTCAGAATATAGAATGTTGAAAGTCTCGTTCCACTGGGAGCAACGCTTTCTGTCTCTGTTGCTGTTGCTTCCTCAGCTCCAGAGTACAGCAAATAAACTGAAGGACAAGACAGAAATCATGGTGTTTAAACTGCATGTGTCGTTTCTGGGAATCCTGTGGAAACAGCAAATGTGACCAGCATGGACAGACAGTCACATTTAGCTCATGGATCTTAGTCTGGGGACGTTTGTGAAAATTTGGATATGTGCTTTCCACCATGCTGCCTAGGCTGAAATAGGAGATGGATTCACTGCATGTGTTTCCTTCTGCTTTTATCTGAGAGTGTCTTCACGAGATATATCTGAGAAAGACTGCTTTTGAGACTGAGAATATTTCTTCGGACAGCCTCCTGTTAATGTAGACCAATTTAATAAAGCCATTTTGAAAGAGAATGTTGCTTCATGTTTAGAGATATGCATATTATTTTCAATCTCAGGATCTAAATGAAATTAATTGGGTCATTTCTATTTTGCATCCTTAATTGAATTGTATCTTTCAAACATCTCTCAGATAAAGAAATGTAGTCTAAAAGTGCTGTAACTTACATGGTAAAAATAGAAAAGAGAAACATGTTGGAAACAGAATTCTTTCTATGGGCCAAATTCCAAGCTAACTCACAGCCGTGGCCAATACCACTGAAGTTAATGGGGTTGAAAAGGGTGTAAGTTAACTCAGACTTGGCCTTGTATGTTTCCAGATTTGTCCCTTGTGACTTATCATAGAAGGAAATGATTTGATTTTTTAAAAAACAAATTCTGACAGCTTGAGGTGGAAGTTAATGCCTCTTTTCCTGCCAAAATTCATGCAATTTGGGGTGGAAAAAATATACTTTATAGGCTATGATGAAACTAAGCACTCACTGGATGTTATACTGAAATGGAATTGTATTCTCCAGATTGCTGTACAGTTAGCGTAATGATATATAACTGCACATTTTTTCCCTGTTATATATTTCCACACCAAGTTTATTGTCTTACAATGTGAAAATCCATGTACTTTGATTGTCTTACAATCATTGTTAGCCATCCAGAGGAGAGGGACTTGTATAATTGCTGCACAGTCTCGTTGACTACACTGTGGATATGCAAATCTCCATACTCACGCTGTTAGTGTAGCTCTTGACCTAAATGTGTGAAGTACACTAAATATCTGGAGGTCACTTTGAAGTCGATGGAAACTACTTCCAAGCTCAGCACCTTTAAAAACCGTGCCATCTGGCCTGAATGGTTTTTACGCTTGAGGTATAAGTGACAGAAGTGTTTGCCAGCAACAAACATGTGGCTTCTGCTTCCCTCTTTTTTGATGGAAGTAGAAAAAATTCTGGACAAACATTAAAGACATGGGGTGACAAGAAGAAGTTCAGCTATGAAATAATGGAAAAGTAATCTGTTTTTAAATGTATACAACAAAAGAAGACTAATATTTCCCATAATGTTATTATTCACTCAGTCTTTCCAGTCATTCTTATACGTTGGAAAATCTTGTGTTCCTAGAACAATAAACATGCTTAAGTGTAGACATCTATCCTTTTTAATCACTCCCTTGGCAAGAAGTAGGCTATCTGGCTATTTGTGGAAACCTGTCTCGGTACCTCAGTTTGAGGGAGGAGAATGGAAGAAGGGAGGACTGGGAAGCAAGGGAGAAAAGCACTGAGGAAAAAAATGAGAATAGAAAGCTAGATAATAACACTCAGAAGCAAAGTTTTTAAACCCTTTTATTCCCTTTGAGCAATTTGGCATGTGTCCTTGTCTGTTTGCACATTCATCTTCTTTTTTTACTTAAAATTTATATATTTAATGAAGTACTTGAGTATGATGAGGAAAACTTGTGGGAAATGGTTTTTAACCCAGTAATAGCCATATCCTTATCTGAACAAACACTTTATCTAGCTTTTAGCCTCCAAATCAGGGCTACGGTCTATTACAGTTTTATAAACAGGAAGGTCTCTTGAGTTATCATTTAAATAAAGTATTAAAAACTGGAGCTGGTTGATAATTATTTCAGTGCCAATTCAACTCTTCTAAAGTTTTCCAATAGATGTTAATTTAATTATATATTGCTGTGGAACTGCAGTTGTATATGCTTCTGTGAATATTGTGAGATATGTATAATGTGTGTCTGAAGCTACTATAATGCTCTTTCAAGGCTTATAGCACTTTTTTTTTTGTGCTTAAGACGTGTGCTTTGATATTTCACATACACATGTGAAAATATACTGTATTCCAATTATGGGGAGATGAGTTCAGGCTACTGAGCTGACTGTCTGAAAAAATGAACTGGTGTCTTGATTCAAAAAAATAAAAAATGTCATGCTTCATAGGTGTCTTCCTGATTCTCCTGTGGCCTAGCTATATAAAACTAGATATTTACTAAGGCATAGTTTTGCAAAGGTGTTGTGATTTAACCCCAGTCAGCAACTAAGCAACACACAGCTGCTCACTCACCTCCCTGCAGAGGAATGGGGGGAACAGAACTGGAAGGGTAAAAGTGAGAAAGCTTGTGTGTTGAGATAAGAAGAGTTTAGTAGTTTAAATGAATAAATATTATTTATTATTAATAATAATAGTAATAATAATGAAAAGGAAAATAATTAATAACAGAGAGGAATAAACCCAAGAAAGACAGATGACACAAATTAATTCCTCGCCACCAACCAACAGTCCTCACATAGTGCTCCCCCCCTCCGTCAACCTTTCCTCAGCTTTATTGCTGAGCGTGATCTCATATGGTATGGGATACCCCTTTGGTCAGTTGGGGTCAGCTGTCCTGGCTGTGTCCTCNTTCTCCTGTGGCCTAGCTATATAAAACTAGATATTTACTAAGGCATAGTTTTGCAAAGGTGTTGTGATTTAACCCCAGTCAGCAACTAAGCAACACACAGCTGCTCACTCACCTCCCTGCAGAGGAATGGGGGGAACAGAACTGGAAGGGTAAAAGTGAGAAAGCTTGTGTGTTGAGATAAGAAGAGTTTAGTAGTTTAAATGAATAAATATTATTTATTATTAATAATAATAGTAATAATAATGAAAAGGAAAATAATGAATAACAGAGAGGAATAAACCCAAGAAAGACAGATGACACAAATTAATTCCTCGCCACCAACCAACAGTCCTCACATAGTGCTCCCCCCCTCCGTCAACCTTTCCTCAGCTTTATTGCTGAGCGTGATCTCATATGGTATGGGATACCCCTTTGGTCAGTTGGGGTCAGCTGTCCTGGCTGTGTCCTCTTCCAGCTTCTTGAGCACCCCCAGCTTACTCATTGGTGGGGTGGTGTGAGAAGCAGAAAAGGCCTTGGCTCTGTGTAAGCACTGCTCAGCAGTAATGAAAACATCCCTGTGTTATCAACAGTAGCCCACGCTAGGTACTGTGAAAAAAATGAACTCTATCCCAGCCAAAACCAAAGGTTTTTTAATTATGTCACATTGTTTTATATAGACTTTTCTCAATAAATTAAACTCTTGTGAGTATCTGTGTTCATGTTTAGAAACAACATACTATCAAAAAAGTCGGATTGTTAGTAGAGTAGATTTGGTGTGACAGTGATTTGTACAATGTGTAGCAAAATGGAATGTCAACTCTCACTGGGAAGCTGAAGAGTTCAAAACAAGCTATTTAGAAAATAATGAGCTCCTCTGATCCTTTATCCTTCCCAGAATTTCTAGGGAAGTCACAACCACTTTGGATTAGCAAGTGAACAGAAACTGTATCTATAAATAGAGTCTTTTCAGTATGTTAGCTGTTCTTGTCCTCTCTGGGAATAAGCACCAGAATAGTTTTAAACTTTTAAAAGAAGACTCTGCAGGTGTCTGCATGATCACATATATCACACAGGGCCTACAGAAGATCTGTGTCCTCCCAGAGAAGCACCTAGGATCCATGTAACATGCACTGGGACATAAAATAAAAGGTACCTCATACCTGTTTTAGGCACTAGATCCAACATTCTCTTTCCTCTGCATCAAAACTGAGAAACTGATTAAAAATAAACATTTTTCAGGGATGAGGAAGAGATTACTTATTTTCAAAAGTAATAAAGAGGTGAAAAGAATTATCTTAAATATATTTTTTCAGCTTTAATTAGAGCTATTTCCTGGGATTCCACAAAGTACTGGTACATTAGCTTGAAACCAAATCCATTTGGTGTAAACCATGTGCCTTAGTGTTTTCAGTCTTGTAAACCAAACTGTCCTTAAACAGATGGATCGAACTGATTTATGGGTGCTTATTGCAGGAAACAGAACTTGGCCATGCATTTGATGCCTGTATGGGAGTGGGTGTGCAAGCATGCCTGTGTATGTGTGCGAACATTATCAAGGTAAACCCCTCCAGGGTTCATTGGGAACAGAGGGAGAAGAAGGTTGGTTAATTGTTTCTGTTGCTTGGCTTTTAACCTGTCCATCAGAAAGAAATTAGAAGGCAATACTTAATCAGTTAATTTAAATTCATTGCAATGTATTCATCTACTCTAAATGATAGCTAAGGCTATTCCTGTCCTAGTCAGAGGGAAAATTTCTGTTTACTTGCTCCTTTGTATAATTCCCTAAAGGAAATACGTACTTTTTTCTATGCTAACAGAAGTGGCCATAGTGCAATCCTTGAAAACAAGTGACATACTGCGTGCCCTTCCTTGTTAGGTGTCAAACTTCACTGACTAATGTGTAACACTGTCTACTGAAATGCTTTCCAAAGCGTTTAGTTATTTAATGTGAACAAGAAAGATACATTAGTAGGGCAGCGCATACTGAGCTGTGAGTATATGCATTCCACTTGTATTTATTCTGCACATTTTGTGGGAACATGAAAGTTCCAAGGTGGAACTGAAACTGCAGATTAGATTATCTGATTAGGTGCAATGAGGTTATCTTTACAAGGCTTTGAGCCTGTCCAGTGATACCTCCAGTTTCCCAAAATACTGAGTACTAACAGAGTTCATAAAAAGTGCTGCCTCATCACAGCTGATAGACCTGATGCCCTATGTCATTACTAATCGTTGCCATTAGCTAGCTACAATTTTCACAGCTGAATCCAGCCTTCTGATGAGCTTTGCAGTTAATCTTTGATCTGCATTGAAACTGTTGATCAGTGTCGTAAACTTAACAACTCTGGCACTTGCTGCCAATGATTTTATAACACCCTGAAATGAAATAGACCATTTTTAAAAAATACCTTCTAATAATTGTGTTAATGCGACTGTTAAACACAATGAATTTCAATATGACTCAAGTTTGATTTGGTAATCTGAACAAAATGCCATTTGGAATGAATTTCTGATTGGTGCTTGGCTCACATACCCAGAATATCCAATGAGCATTCTAGCAGAAGTATAGTTTTAAATCCTCTTTGAACTTCTGTAATTTCCAGGTTTATATTCTATTCTTTCTGAAAATGTACATGTGGTAGCTGATTCTGCTTACCCTTCATACCTTGCAATTATCTTGAATCCTTTACCAATTATACTCAATCAGGTGCTCTATTGACTGCAGAAGAGATTTCAAGAACTCAGCTCACAGCCATTTCTCATTATTATAATCAAAAGAGCATGTTTTGTGATGAGCTCTGTGCTCGCAAATGGAGTTTGGAAAAAAAGACTTCTCATTTGTAGATAAAATTCAGTCTCAGAAATTTCCAGTCTTAAAAAATTCTGTTCACAGTTACCTCTGAATATATTTTGATTTTTCAAAATTTAAGATGTTAATTTTAAATAGCACTTAGGCATTTAATTTTGGTTATACATTACATGTCTAAAAATCTTCAGTGTAATTACCCAAGTTACCTGTAGCTGATCAGAACTGGGAAAAAAACTTTTACAAGAAACATGAAACATCCACATGCTAGGAATAATTAATTGCCACTAATGGCAAATTTTTTTTGTTGTTCTAGCACTATAAAATATTTTAAAAGTGGATTCTTTTTTTAAATTGTTATTTCTAGCACCATATAATATTTTAAAATTGGCCACTTCTGTAATTTACAAAGTGGCACAGACAGTGGGAAAGGAAATGATTTATTAGCATTTGACTCTGGCTGCATGACTCTTCAGTTTTTCCATTCTGATAGTCATGCCAGCATGTCAATTGCTCCTGCTCTCAAAAGACATGCAGAAGGCACTGTTACTTTAAAGAATCAAGTATGGGAGACGATGTTATGAAGATCATGTGTTTCATCAACTTAACCTACCTGAATTATCCTAGATCAATGTCTTTCCTAACAGACATCTGTCCAGACTGTTTTTACAGATTCCTAGTGCCAGAGGCTTCACATTCTCCCAGGACAACTTATCCTAAAAATTCACTTTACTTGCAGGTATATGATCTTTCCTTGCTTTTTTTTTTAGAACTATACCAACCTACTTAATTTATTCTCTTCTAGCGTTCTTTCTATAGCTCTTCTGTGATTAGCTGCTTTGTTCTGCAGTCATGTCATGTAGTTCTCAACACCTTTCAAACACAGAGTAGCAAAGTGCCAACAGAGCCTTTGCTGAGTACACTGGAGGTAATTCTTTACATAACAACCTATGTTCTTGCTAAAGCATCCCATGCTGTTGCTGAAGAATTTTGGCTCAGCTTACTCTTATACAACTTCTGATTCACTGTTGCTCTTAAATCGTTTCCTCCATACTATCTAATCAGCCATTGCAGATTCTGCCTAAGTCTGTGCCAAGTAGTTAACTTAATGAATCATTAAGACTGTGCAATTCATGAAGTTACTCTCAATGAATTCATTAAGGATAGCTTCATGGATTGAATTCTACTTTTCCAGACTAGCTCTCAATTTTTTTAGGATCACTTTATATTTAAATTCCATTCTTCAGCATATCTGTAGTTATTTATCAATTTGTATTGGATTTGCATGGCAAGGTTTTGGTAGTGGGGGGGCTACAGGGGTGGCTTCTGTGAGAAGTTGCTAGAAGCTTCCCCGATGTCTGATAGAGCCAATGCCAGCCAGCTCCAAGACAGACCCACTGCTGGCCAAAGCTGAGCCCATCAGCAATGGTAGTAGCTCCTCTGTGATAACATAGTTAAGAAGGGAAAAAAACCTGCTGTGTGACACCAGCTGGAAAAGAACAGTGATAATTTGTAAGAGAAACAACTCTGCAGACACCAAGGTTAGTGAAGAAGGAGAGGGAGGAGGTGTTCAGGTGCTGGAGCAGAGATTCCCCTATAGCCCTTGGTGAAGGCCATGACAAGGTAGGCTGTCCCTCTGCAGCCCATGGATGTTAATGGTGGAGCAGACATCCACCTGCAGCTTGTGGAGGACTGTATGCTGAAGCAGGTGGATGCACCTGAAGGAGGTTTTGATCCCATGAGAAGCCCGTACTGGAACAAGCTCCTGGCAGGACCTGTGGTCCCATGGAGAGAGGAGCAGGTTTGTTGGCAGGACTTGTGGGGGACCCATGCTGGAGCAGTTCATGAAGACCTGCAGCTTGTGGGAAGGATTCGTGCTGGAGAAGTTTGTGGAAGACTGTCTCCGTTGGAGAGACCCCATGCTGGAGAAGGAGAAGAGTGTGAGGAGGAAGGAGTGGTAGAAACGTGTTATAAAATCACCACAGCCCCCATTCACTCTCCCCCTTTGCCCCGTGGGGGGAGGACGTAGAGAAAATTGGGAATAAGGTTGAGCCCAGAAAGAAGGGACGGGTGGGAAGAAGGTATTTGAAGATCTGTTTTCATTTCTCATTATCCGATTCTGATTTGATTGGCAATAAATTGAAATTAATTTCTCCAAGTCAAGTCTGTTTTGCCTGTGATAGTAATTGCTGAGTGATCCCTCCCTCATCCTGACTCATGAGCTTTTTATTGTAATTTTCTCCCCTCTGTCCAGATGAGGAAGGGGAGTGATAGAGCTGCTTGATGGGTACTTGACATCCAGCCAAGGTCAACTCACCACAGAATTAAATAAGTAGATCTTTAGTATTGCACCACACATGCATTCATAAAATACTGCATAGGTCCTGATGCACAGCAGGTAACCCATTCAGTGTATCTTTTAATTTTGATATTGTTTTGATTTTCCAGACTTGTTGCAAACACACAACAATAGATGTAAACAGACCAAGCATTCTGTAGTTGTACGTTTCTTCATACTAGATTGTATGAGGAAATAACCAGGAAAATAGGGTCAAAAAAAAATCTTACCAAGGACAAGACATTTGCTACCAACTATTTCTCTTACTTGTTTGTGAAAAATGCCTCCTACACTTTGAGAAACTTGAGCAGTTTCGAAACCTTATGTTTCTGATGAGTCTGTATACATCACTGCTCATCTGCTGTTATCTTTCAAGCATTTACCACAAGATTTTTTTCAATTTTCCCACAGATTTTTCTCTATTCTGAAGTTGGAATGAGGAATCTGTAGTTTTGTCACTTCCCTTTACTCTTTTTTCAAAGATAGGAAACACATTTGTTTTCCTTCAGACTTCAAACCTTTCAATTTCTATGCATTCTCAACATAACCTTTAATGGCTTTAGAGAGCATCACCAAGTTCACTAAATATTGTACACAAAATTTGTGAATTTTAGATTATCTCAGTTTTTTACTCAATGAATTCTACCAGCCTGAGTTCATATGTCACAGAAGCACCATATATATGCATACACTTATCTTGAATTTCACAGGGCTACCTCATGAAAATTGTACAGTACAAAATAAGATACCAATTCTGCAGTTAGAAAAGCTTCAGTACAGATTCTTTTTAATGGAATATTGACTGACATTGTGTCCCTTTCTTCCTGCTTCACTCTCCAAAGTACTGATGTATGTATAAAAACTACACAAACCTTTGAAAAGTGTACATTAAAAGATTAATTCAACAATATCTTAGTTTGTCCAGTGGTTTCCTATTAATTGGGTCATTGTAACACATTCATTTTGCAGGAATATCACAGATAGTTGTCCTCAAGGTGACTACTAAAAGGGTACCAAAAATATGGCATGAGATGTATTCACAGCAGAAGGAGAGTAAGATAACTTGGATATGAAAAACATATGAAAGATGAAATATAAAGCAAATGTTCACTGCCTAAAAATATATTCTACACATGTGCAACTAGGCAGCGCATGTTCAGGTGTAAAATCCATGTACGAAATTTTAGAACCAATTGTAATCATATATTCGTCATACTCCTTGGACTTTCTGACCTGTCCTCTTTTCACTAATCCAGCTCTCCTAGGGTTCATTTTGACATTCTAAGATCCTAAGTATCCTCAAACAGCTGTCACTCTTTAAATAAAATTGCTAGAGGAATTTTTTCTTTCCGGCATCAAAATTACTTTGGACTGCACACAGGCTGGACAAAACTTAGTCCTGGATCAGAAACAGATTTGAGTTCCAATATTCCTGATTTCTCATGGCTAGTGTTGGACTTTTGTGTTCTTGGAAAACTAAGTATTGCAGCTCTTCAAATAATGTCAGTTCCATGAATGGATATCAACACCTAAAATACTACATTATGTTTTCAGATACATTCTTCACCTTATTAGTGTGTCATTTCATAAATAGCAAAGTATGTACCCAGTTGGAAAAAATAAAATAAGAAGTTATTTGAAATGTATAGTTTTGATAGAAATAAACAAATAAATAAATTATGGCAGATTTCTCAGATCTAGGTTCTTTTCTATTGTCCTTAGTTAATAAATATCAAATTAATTTACTTTTATTAGTATCTTTGAAGTCCTTGGTACATTGAATTTATTATGATATTTATACATCTTTCCTGCATTTGGAAGACTAAGCTTTGGAATAAGTTTGATAAAACATGCTCTGTTAGCATATGTTGAAAAAGACTTTTCTGCAAAGTTAGTTACACCTAAGGCAAGTAGGTATGGTAGAATTCTCTTTCAGCCTCTATATAGTGTATGTGAAGTAATAGTGCTTCTTCTGGATTATATATAAAGAATATGAGAATGTATTTGATTTGATTCTTAGCTATCAGTTTTAACTGTAACTGTTTTCTGCATTTCAGTTCTGTGCCATAATGAAAAGAAATGAAAAAAACCTGTCACAGTTCTTTGTAATAGGAAGCAATAATGGCAACAATAAAAAATACCTAACACGAGACAATATAGCAGAGCCATGGCAGTTGTAACTAAAAGACAGTGCAACCTTTGTTAGGTGTCTGTATGGTGAAAGGAGAGGAAAACCATTATCTGTCTAGAATCCATAAATTAGAAGATATGCTATTTACAGCTGCTGCTTCTCTGAGGAAATACCTAACTCAAACAGCAAGAGAATCACAATATAATGGTGAAAGATATACGAGTCCCATTGACTTCGGAGTTGAAATATAAACTTCAGATTGTAAATAAGGCTCACTGGTGCTTAACATTGCAAAGAACTGGTATGATTCTGAACAACCTGTGCATAAAATCCTCTGTGCACTGGAGACCTTACCTTCTGAATTCACTGATGTCTTAAATTAATTTCCTGCACATTTAGGAATTGTGCCAGAAGAAGACAAGAAGAGTCCAGCCATGCTGTCATTTATATTAGTATTTTCTGTGCTATCTATGTGGTCATAGCTACAGACCAAGCAATACCTAACATCACACTAAGCAACAGAAAAACACAAAATTGTATGATGTCCCCAGCCCAGAGAGCTTGATTTACCATTTTTTAAACACTATGCACATTTACAGGGTAAAAGAAATAGCTATTAACTTTGCCTCAGTATCTTATTAATATCTTCTTCTATCTCATATTGGTAGATTTTTCTAGCTTTTGCAAAGTACTGCCCTGCAATAACCTTGGAAGAGTATTTGTCTAACATAGACCAGAAATTTTACTGATATTCTCTAAGAATACTTTCCAAACATATACTTTCTGTAACACCATAGTAAATTCCTACAGAAATGGAATGCAGGGGAATTCAGCAGCACACAGCATAAAAGCCACATTAATCGTTTTCTTCAGATTTGGATGTTTCCAGGAACAACCCCAAGCCCAATCCTAGTATTAACCCAAAAGAATCGTAAGTATCTGAAAATACTGAGATAAATAATTTTCTCTCAAGATGTCAGGAAACGTATGTTCTTAAAAAGAAATTGGTATTTTTCTTGCAAGGTCTTGATTGTAAGACCTAAAGCTAGCCAAATATACCTGTGCTTCGTATTTCACAGGATTATCTCACTGAAGCTTCTCTCTGCTAGCTGTTTCCAAGACACTGACCAGGACAGCATCTGAGCAATGGAACCTTTATTTCAGCAGGTTTGAGCGCCTCATTCAAGGGATAGGACTTCAGAGATTTGTGTTACAAGGACCTCTCATTAAAAAATACTGTGCAATTTTGCTAAAATTATGGTGGTTTTTTTTTATTTAAAAAGAATAAACCATTTTTACTCACCATCTCCTGGGCACCCTTGTAATTGGCCTATGTCCTGTTTTGAACTCCCCTATACCTCCACAGGAGCCTTGTTGGTAACACATTAATAACGTCTCACTGGACTATTTATAAATAGGGTAAGGATTTGACTGTACTATGTTGAGTATTTTGAACTTGGATGTACTTTTATCTATGCAGATGGTGTGATGAACAGTTTCTAAAATCAACAGATTGACTTTGTCCATTGTAAAACTAATGCAAGCTATGACAGAAATTATTAGCCCAGGTTCAAAATATACACCCCATACCATTATGCTAATAACGGTAACACAGAAACAAACTATGTTTTACTTTCCTCAGATAGAATATATTTGTCCCTGATGAACAGGTGCACTGAATCTTGAAAGATTGTTTAACAACATACATTAGCACTATTTACATGGACAAATAGTATACATCATTGAAAAATGGAAATTAAAAGGAAATTTGTAGAGTCACATGGATGAAATAAAATAATATTTTTTCACAGTGTAGTTGAAGTATTTCTTGTATTTCAGAATATGACAGAAAATGAATGAAGCCACACTTATATGTTTATATCTAGCTAAGCCTGTCTCAGGAACCCTCATTAACCAGTGCAAGTGTGTGATTGACAAATTGATAACTCTTGACTTTCTATCTCCTGAGCATGTATTTTCACACTCTATAATTCTTCTTATATTTCTTCAGAAGACAAAATTTTTGTTGTATTTTCTCATCCTGTTGGTGTTAGGGTTCACTAAAGTAGATCGCTTTATTTAACACAGTGCTCTGAGACGTTCACGCAATATATTTACACATTTGAGCGCTGTATCTGCACTGTTTACAGCCAAACAGGATATAAAGATCTCAAACCATCAAACAAAACTTTGAGTTACTGGGTTTCCTTTTCTGTCACAATAACACCAGTTTCTACAGAATAATTTCAAATGCTGTTCCTATAGACACGAGAATATAACCAAAACTAGGAATCCCAGGCATTCCTTGGGATATGGTTATTATGACAGTACAGAAATTTTCCTTGGTTTTCATGTCATTTATATTTGCAATTCCATTGCAATAAATCAGTAGTATCTTCCATTTCTCTGTTATTGTTGTGTAAAGGCATTCAGGGTTAATCACACTTTGCTGTTCAGTTTGCCATTGTTGCTTTGTCATTTTCCAAACAGCCTCTCAGCCTTCTATCCTTGGCCAATAAAAATCTGATTAGAGGAATATTTTAAGCAGATAGCTGTACTTCAGCCAGCATATGTTTCTGAAACTTGCTTCTTGTTGTCTCTTTCACGTGAAATTTCTCAGTTTCACTTCTCAAACTTTCTCAGTGAGTGCAAACACGTCCAGTTGTTGAGATAAAAGCATAGGTTTTAGATGCATGAATCACGTGTATCCAAAGGATGTGATTGCAGAGTTCCTTCTAATCTGTGCCTTGGAACTTGATTCTGTGGCAACTTGCCTTCCTGATTTACTACTCTATCGTACTTCCTTCACCACACAGGAAGCAGATCGCAAACAAGACTTTCAGGTGGCACTCTGGAAACACACAGAAGGATCACCCTTTCTGAAAAGAAGCAGCTACACTCTAGACTTTGCTGTCACAGAGTATTTATGTTGCTCACGTCCTCTAAAGGAACAAAAAACATTTAGACAAATTCCCAAATGGAAAAGTCAAAGAGGGCTGTCAAGCAGTGTGACATCATTTCTGCTTCAAAAATCTCTGTTACAGATCAGAGGAAGATGGGTAGAGTTGCTGGATCACTGCCAGTCTATGTTCCCTTTGCTCTCCCGCTTGGCTTTAGGCATGTGATAGTGCCCAGTGTCAGCAACAGAATACTTTGTTAGGATCCTGTCACTCATCTGAAATATGATGGCTGTAGAATCCTAAAAATGTGTCTTTCATTGGCTTTTTAGTATATCTAGATTTGCACACCTCAACATAGGCATATCCATTTTGACTAGCTTTCACTGTGCCCTAAAGTGGATTTTTCTTAGCCAGCTCCTTATAGTATTTTTCTTTAATACTAGTTTGTTTGGTTTTTTCATGATATCACTTGTACATTTCATTAATGTAGGAATTTTTGTCCCACTGTCTCACAGCTGATATATTATTTTTGATTCTAATGTCAACACATACAATATCAGTTATAAGCAAGCAGACCACTGTTGATCAGACACTGCAGTCTCTTCAGACTTCTTTCAGTTTAGGATGATATTCACAGGAAAAACATATTTAAATACATTTGTCATTAGAGGTGAAAAATATGTCGCTGTGTGCTGTATTTTTTCACTTTAGCTACTTGTGGCTGTCTATTTCCCTATGAAATATATCAGAAATCAAAGCTATCCTGTGTGTCCAAGGCTTAAACATATCCTTGTCAAGAACAGATCCCTGAACCAAATATTTGAAAATTATTAAAATTATTAAAAATTATTAAAAGTTTCATTTCTTCCCTAGTTAGTTGTATGTCAACAAATGCATTGTGATCCATTTGGATAAAGGCTCTTCAAGCAGTTGTCAGTAAGATCTGTGTTTAAACATTACAATAAAACTTTCTAAGCAAATCACATTTCAGGAGTGAACTGTCAAAGAAAGGAAGTTATCAGGTAAGCACAGATCTTTCTGTGTCTTCCATGGTCAAGGGGAACACACACATCTGCAGGATTTCTGAAGCTGTAGTTTCTCAGTCTTGAGGGAAAGAGCACATTAGGCAAATGATGGATGATTCTTAATGCCAGATTTCTTGAGACTTTGGGAGCTGCTTCCCTAGGAAGCATGCAGCAATGTTTCAAATATAATACTAGTGAAGACTGAAAACAGAAGGTCTTCTGCTTTGGATGGTCAGTGGGGGTTCTTCTGCTTTGGATGATCAATGGGGGCACATGGAACACTTTGTTAGAAGCATAGATAGAAAGAGTAAGATTTGAGAGTGTTGAAATGGTGCTTGCATTGCATACGTGCACTATGCCAACTGGTGCTTGTGCTCTCCAATACTTTGTTAGTTCAAACTGGCAGTCTATCTAGCTCTAGAGACACTTTTTAGATGGATTTATGTTTTAATTACTCTCCAGGTTTACCCTCACACATTATCTCATGTCACAGGTGCAGTACTCAATCTTGACAGAGTGTCTGTAGTTTGAATCAGATCCCATCTTGTCTCTCTCAGCTATGGCAAGCTGACTCTGAGCCAATGCACTATGGGCAAGTGCCAACTGCCAGTTCATCACTCCTCTAAATACTGAGTAATTTACATGACTAGTGAGATGGTGAAACAATCTCAGTGGATGAGGAACCAGCAATGTAAGGTATTCATGATGGATGTGACGACAATTTTTAACAGGATGTATATATCTGTTCCTAGGAGCAGCCTGCTCAGATAAGTGGGACTTTTATGACATCTGTCCAGCTCTAACATTGTATGATTTTGATATGTGCAGGGAAAACAAGGGAAAGTAGAGACAATTGTCAAGAGGAAGGCTCACCTAAAAGCTCTGGAGTACTCTTGTACTGTTGTAATGGTTAGGCATGTTAAGAAGCAAAGAAGAACAGTTGAATATTAACAACTGATATCCCTGGAGCAACTAATGGTGAAGGTAACAACCACTAACTACAGAATCATAGAAGGGTTAGGGTTGGAAGGGACCTCAAAGATCAGCTAGTTCCAACCCCCCTGCCATGGACAGGGATACCCTCCACTAGACCAGGTTGCTCAAAACCTCATCCAACCTGGCATTGAACACTTCCAGGGATGGGGCCTCCACAGCTTCTCTGGCCAACCTGTTCCAGTACTTCACCACCCTCACAGTAAAGAATTTCTTCCTAATATCTAATCTAAATCTCCCCTCTTTTAGATTAAACTCATTACCTCTTGACCTATCACTCCCTGCCCTTGTCAACAGTCCCTCTCCATCTTTCCTGTAGGCCTCATTTAAGTACTGGAAGGCCTCAATTAGGTCTCCCCAGAGCCTTCTCTTCTCCAGGCTGAACAAGGCCAACTCCCTCAGACTGTCTTCTGATCAATTTTTGGGGGCTTTCTCTGGAGTTGCTCCAGCAGCTCCATGTCTTTCCTGTAATGGGAGTCCCAGAGCTGGACGCAGTACTCCAGGTGGGGCCTCGTAAGAGCAGAATAGAGGGGGGGAATCACCTCCCTCGACCTGCTGGCCACACTATTTTTGATGCAGCCCAGGACACGGTTGGCTTTCTGGGCTTCCAGCACACACTGCCGGCTCATGTTGAGTTTTTCATCAGCCAGCACCCCCAAGTCCTTCTTAGGTCTGCTCTCAATCCATCCTCCACCCAGCCTGTAGTTGTGCTTGGGATTGCACCGACCCACGTGTAGGACCCTGCACTCAGGCTTGTTGAACTTCATGCAGTTCGCATGGGCCCACCTCTCAAGCCTGTCAAAGTGTCTCTGAATGGCACTTTAGGAATGCAGAAAGTCAACGACAGTCATTCAGGATGATGTAACCAATGAGGCCTTTGGTGGTTCATGGAGACCATCTAAATTAGAAAGAAAAAAATATGGAGGACAGTGGTGGCTCAGGGTAACCAATCTGTGGGTGCCTTGCACCATGCAGAATGCTGACCACAAGGCTGAAGCAGTGCATGAGGAAGCAGGTCTGCCAACCTGGGGTTGGGAGTACCGGGCAACTGGGGTCAGGGCCTGACTTCCCTCAGTCCTTGGTGCTGGTTGTGGCTACCTTACATCATCCATAGTTGTGAACACACGTTGCAGAGTGTCTTTGAGTGGGAGAATAGAAATCACAACTGGCTTGCTATTCTGATTCCTCTTAGCAAATAAAGTTTATATTTTATGCCACTGAGAAGTCTTCTTGCACAGTGTCTAGCCCAAATTCCTCTGTGACAATATCTGTGATATCAGTGTCTATAACAGCTTTTTAGCAATTGTTCCATTTTAGAGAGCAGAAGGCCATTATGAAGACAGATGAATAATCAAAGACTGACTTCTTCAGAATTGCTTTTTATTTCCACTGTTTTAAGATGTATCCACTCCTTATGCCTAACCGGTTGTGTTACTTTCTTTCACCAAAGTAAATAAAGCCTTTTGGGTTGGGTTGGTGTTTTTTTTTAATAACTCTCTGCTTCCCTTCATACATCTCTTTTACCCTTCTGGTAACATTTGAGTTCTTTTCTGAGTGTTCAATAGTCCTTTTACTTTCAGACAACTGTGACAGAGATAATAGACAACTGGGGCCTACTGAGAGAACATACTATGACTACAGAGAAATCTGCCAGGCAGGGTGTGCAGGATGAGTCTTTGGTTCAAGCTTGCCCTTGGTCCCACATGGGTGAGAAGCTCATAGTGCCCACTTCCTGGTGTCTGCCTGTCTCGTCCCACTAGGTGGGTGTAAGGGAGAGGTAATTTTTAATTCTCTGTGCGGTAATCAGGAGTAATGACAATTACTCTAGAGGTTTAAACAAACTACAAATTTACTTAAAACTCCTCAGAACTACAAAAGACAGAGGCTTGGCAAAAGTTATAACAATGCTCAAAACTCAGTGGAATCACGAGAGACAACAGCTCAGCAAAACTTGTGACAAGATTAGCTTGGTGTGCCGAAAATGAAGTTAGAGACAAAGAGAGAGAAAGGGAAAGAGAGAGAAAGAAAGATAAGAGATATCACCATCCAGTGATGTTCTCTGCTCACAGTTGTGGTCCTCAGGTGGCAGGAGCATGCCGACAGCTTGTGTTTTCCCCTTTTTATAACCCAAAGTGCCCGGCCCATAGGTGGGGGTTTGTCATCACTGCGCAGTTGCAGTATGCACTCAGGAATATTCCAGAAATGAGTCGGTGGGTTATGGGGGTCTCAGGGGGTCTCACTGTCTCCCCCCACATTGGGGCTGAGTGAGTTATGGCCCCTCACAAGCACGCACACGCAGGAGGCAGATGGGCTTTATCAGGGCATTTCAGGGAGAGGAGAA
The DNA here is from genome assembly GCA_013399095.1 of Psophia crepitans. Taxonomy (NCBI): domain Eukaryota; kingdom Metazoa; phylum Chordata; class Aves; order Gruiformes; family Psophiidae; genus Psophia; species Psophia crepitans. The sequence goes on along the minus strand of VWZZ01000849.1, from coordinate 57,218 downwards.
GGGGCTCACAAGATGGTATCCTGCCTGCTGCAGGCTCTGTCCTTGGTCAAGACAGTTGTGTGCCACATTCCTTCATTATCAGTTCATTTCTGCTTGTGTCAAGACAAATGTTTGGGACATTCACTAGTTATCGGAGCCTCTCAGTGCCTCCCTGTGATCTTGCCAGATGAAATATCAAAGTGGGCTGAAGGGAGTACAGCAGTTGAGCCAAGATGTCCAAGAATCTTCTGGGACTGCAGAGCCACTGCTTAGCAAATGTGACTACTAGATACACTCAAAGAATTGAAACATTTGAGTGGAAAGTGTTCAGAGGCTACTCTTTCTCCCAGGCACTTTCGAACACTTTCTCCTACACTTGAACTTAGCCTTCTTGGCACTAAAATTTTTTGTCTTTTCTTAAAACACATTAAACGGTTCATCTTGACATCTGGAGAAGAGAAAAAAGAGGTAGTACTAATCTAAATTAAATGTGGCTGATAAGCAGCATCTGCTTCCTTTTTTAAAGAGGCCAAAATAATATATCTCAGAGAAGTGAACTGTTTTGTTGATGATCAAAACACAGAAGAAAAAAATAACATGAATCAACTATATCTGTGCTCACTGAAATGTTAGCAGAACTGGCAATGTCCCAATCAAGACAAGACTTGACACATTTTTCCCTGTTGAGCAAGAGCAAGGCATTTGTTCTTTATCCATAGCAACAAGCCCAGTGTAAAAGTCTCAGTGTGATCAGCCCATTAGGCATGTGTGATTTTTTAAAATCTCACAGATGAAGTGCCAGGCTGAAAACATAAGCCCCCAATATGCATACCCTTTGCTTTTAATCTGCATCCAAGGCACAGCACTGATCTAAATTGGGGTGAACAAGCTGCACAGACATGGAGCCCTGTTACATCTCTGGAGCAGGAAGAGCAATTGCGTCAGAAACACTTAAGTGTCTTTAACTTGCCATTTTTACTTTTAGCATTGCGTCTAATTTTGCCACTGCGTGTCAGGGGAGTTTATCCTGTGGGAAGTACATGATTTGTAGAGCAGGCTGTAGAAAGTAGAACTCTGCATGTGCCCGTGTGTTTGTTTCTTACAGTCTGACTGTCCCTTTTTACCCAGAACTCTGTGGACATATCTTCCACCTCTTTAATTTACTTATATTCCTTATCAGTGTCCCAGTGTGTGTGCATGCTCCTCCATGAAAGCTGTTATTACACCTGGTGCATTCCTGCTACCTTGTCACTACAAAGCTTCCTCTGAGCTTTTTAGGAACATGTTGGATATCTTTTGGGTCTTTCCCCCCACCAAAGATGATTTTCTCACTGTCTTTGCTGACTCTGCCTTTTGACCATCCACTACGTAGTTTCAGTCTGAGGAGGGCTGTAATCACACCAGCATTTTGCAAGTGTAGGGATGAACAAAATCAGTTGCAGAGTCCAAAATGGCAAATCACTTCTACACTGCTGCAGGGCAATGATTTTGTATTCTAATGCGGTGAAAGTAGCAAAATACCACAGTATTTATAGTTAATTGAAACATGAAGTAAAATATAAATTTTAGAGGTAGAAAATCTTTCTAGGGAAATGAAGAGTGAGCAGCAGTAGATGGAAATATTTACAGAATAAAAAGGAATATATCAATGGATAAAATAAGTGAGGTAACACAGAATAAAGTAGAAAATAGTACACAAAACATGATTGAATCCCGCCCTTGCTAAAGATGTCATCCCCAGTTCTTCTGAAGCTTCAGCTTTATTTTCCTAGGAAATAGGCAAGGGGGAATGATGACTTTTTTCAGGCAGACACACTGAATCCTTTCCATACCACCTAAAACAGCAATTCATTTGTGCTACTGCTGTCTGTCGTTGTATTCAATTTTTTTTTTCTTTCTTATCACCTTGCTTAAACTTGAAGGAAGCATAAAGTTAACCTATGTCATTTGCTGGCAGCTGAAATTCTTTCTCAGTTTCTTAATGGAGGCAAGAATAGCTTCCAAGACCAAGCACTAGGTGTCCTGAGGCTTTCTTGCTTAGTAAAAGGAGATTACAAGGTTGGAATGTATTAAATCTGCTGCTGTCTCCTGGGCATTGTTTATAGATTCTCTGTCAACCCACAAGATCCTCTATTACTATGAACAGTGTAATTAGTTTATAATTAGAAGTTAATCACAAATCTATAAAAGAAGCTTCCAAATATTGACAATGGTTAGGAAAGTGAAATTACCATATATAGCTAATTAATTTCTGGTTTGAAATTTGTGAAAGGAAATGAAATCTTACAGGACCTTATAATACCAGCAGCAGAAGTTGCTCTTTGCTACTTCCAGCTTCAGCAATTGTTTGTGTATCTCTGATGGATGATGACTGGGAGATGATTAGGACAAAACATAAAAATAGTGCTTTCAGTATTGTTCAGTTCTGTTCTGAAAAGTGTGTTAAAAGAGCACTTTCCTATGCAAATGATGAGTTCCATCTATGCATTCCAAGTCCTCTTTCCACACTACATTCATCCTGGGTCCACAGGGAACACCTCAGAAAGGAACAATAGCCAAACATATTGTATTCAGCATGAAAAGAGGTGAAAGAAAAAAGACGTTTTATACTTTCTCATTTCATGGAAAGGGAATAATATTTTGCTGACATTTCTCTCTTTTTGACACTCATTACTCATGTCTTACCCACAGCAAAAGTATGCCAACTCGAGAAAGGAGTACTCACACCTCTTAAATTGTCATCATTTATTTGCTTATTTCTATTACCCTGTTGTCACTGACTTAAGACACATTATTTAAGTCATTGTACAAATAAAAAGCAAAATGCTGGTTCTTGTCTCAAAGGGCTCATAATACTCTGAGTGCAAGTAGACAGATGAGAGAATACAAGGAAGCAATGACACAACACGGATCAATGACAATGATTGCAGCACATCTACAGCACAAGGTGTTTTGTGGTGTTTTTTTTTTCTGATGGGCAGGAAAAGATAAGCAAATTTCAAGTCTGTGTTTCTGAGCATAGTCAAAATAAGATGAAGAAGCTGTGTTGTGGATGTTTGTGGGAAAGCTGTTGCCCCATGTGATGAGCAGCATGGGAAAGAAGTAGGAAAATGTTTATTTCAAAATGTAGCAATTGTGAGATAAGGATATGTCATTGACCAGCCTGGATAAGGTATGATCTACTGATCTACATATCTCACACCAATAAGGTGCTATTAGATTGTGAGAAACACTGAAAGTGAAGACAGACCACTCATGCTTGATGCTATAGATAGCCTGTGGAGATGTTCAAAGAGAGACCAGACATCAGTACGTTCCTAGGCAAATTGTTTCCATCTGAAAAAAAGCTGCTACGTAGCAAAGGCTGCCAAGGGACTGTGATGTTTTTGTACTTGTCTGGTTTCTTCCTTTGATTCTTGAAGGGATCATGGAGAAGTGGGCAGCATCTTAGAGTCCGTTATTGGATCTGACAGCACAAAAGAAACATTTAAATGAATGAAAAATAAGCTATGAAATCCTCTCCCCCATTTTTCCTTCCTTGTATATGTGTGTGTGTGTACACATGCCCATGTGTCTTTTTGTGTTGGGGGTGTGTGTGTGTTTTCTTTTTAACAGAGAAGTGTCTACTTATATGAAGAACTCTCAGGATACATGGGAAACGCATCATACAGAGAATTTCACAGGTGTCAATCAGGAAAACAAATACAAAACAACTCCTGTGGAATTGGAGTGAAATTTTCATAGTTAATGTTATTACAGTGACAAACCACTTGTACTGAAGTGCTAAGCAGTGGTATGGCCTGGCCTAGGCTTATTTAAAGAGCTTTTTAAAGAGATGGTCAAAATTAGGAAATGAAAGATATTCCTCATATTTCAGTGAGCATTGCAGCAAAGAACTGCTGAAACACTTTACAACATGAAGACAGTTCCGCAAGTAGCTGTGCACATTGCCAATTACATTTCAGTTCCAGATGTTGCACAAGGTCAAACCATTTGGCACACCTATCTAAAAAATTGTTGAGGAACTAAGCAGAGGATAATCTAAACCACGGCTCCCACATTCTCTGTGGGAATAGACCTTCACCAGCTGGCATCATATCTGCTCTCTGTCTGTCAGAGAAAGTCCTGCTGAAGGACCATGTGTATTCCAAGGAAACTACCTATGGTGGCTCTGTCTACTGCAGCATGGGAGACAGAGACAAATCCTCAGTCCACTGCAGACTCATGAAGTCTGAACATGAGCACAACCCCCTCTGCAAGCACTCCAGGGTCCAGACTATGGCTGAAACCCTTCATCCATCTTCCTGGACTTTCTTACCATCCAGAAGGACCATGACAGGCTTGAGAGATGGGCCTACGAAAACCACATGAAGTTCAACAAGGCCAGGTGCGAGGTCCTGCACATAGGTCAGGGCAATTCCAAGCACAGCTACAGGCTGGGCAGGAAATGGACTGAGAGCAGCCCTGAGGAGAAGGACTTGGGGCTATTGATAGACAAGAAACTCAACATGACATGGCTATGTGCGCTTGCAGCCCAGAAAGCCAATTGTGTCCTGGACTACATCAAAACAACTGTGACCACCAGGTCGAGGGAAGTGATTCTCTGCCTCTACTCAGTACAGACCTGACCTACACCCAGAGAAGGGGAACCTCAATACATGCCACTCCTACCAGTTTGATGCCAGTGCCAGTAATAGATGCCCAGATCCTGAAGAAGGATCATAGGTCAGCAGTAGAATACTTGAGGTGCAGCACACAGGAATTCCAGCCAGTAAATCAGCTTCATTGGGAGCCAAACTTAAATTACTCTATGCACATAGCATGGGGAATGAACAGAGGAGTTAAGAGATATGTGCATGCCTGCAGGGCTGAGACCCCACCTGAAGTACTGTGTTCAGCTCTGGGACCCCTAAGATAAGAAGGACATGGACCTGTTGGAGAGAGTCAAGAGTAGGGGCACAAAGCTGATGAGAGGGCTGGAGCACCTCTCTTATGAAGACAGGACAAAAGAGTCGGGGTTCAGCATGGAGAAGAGAATGCTCCAGGAAGACCTTATAGCAGCCTCCGATACCTAAAGTGGGCTTGCAGGAAAGATGGAGAGGGACTGTTTAACAAGGGCATGTAGTGGTAGGACACTTCAGCTTTAAGCTGAAGAAGGGTAGATTTAGATTAAATATTAGGAAGAAATTCTTTACTGTGAGGGTGGTAAGACATGGGAACAGGTTGGCCAAAGAAGCTGTGGATGCCCCCTCTCTGGAAGTGTTCAAAGCCAGGTTGGATAGGGCTTTGGACAACCTGGTCCCTTCCAACCCAAACCATTCTATGATTCTATGATTTTATGATATTGGGGTGATTGAAGGCCTCCATAAGGACTAAGGCTTGTGAACGTGAAGCTGCTCCTTCCATGTTGAGACCATGAATGAGTGGTGTCCCTGGAGTCCTTATGGCGACTGGTACAGTTTAATATCTTTGTTAATGACATAGAATCATGGAATGGTTTGGCTTGGAAGGAACCTCAAAGATCAGCTACTTCCAACACCCCTGCCATGGACAGGGACACCTCCCATTAAACCAGGTTGCCCAAAGCCACATCCAATCTGGCCTTGAACTGTTCCAGGGATGGGGCCTCCACAGCTTCTTTGGCCAACCTGTTCCAGTACTTCACCACCCTCACAGTAAAGAATTTCTTCCTAATACCTAATCTAAATCCCCGCTCTTTTAGTTTGAACTCGTTACCCCTTGTCCTATCACTACACTCCCTGATGAACAGTCCCTCTCCAGGGACTGAGTGTATCCTCAAAAGGTTTGTGGATGACACCAAGCTGAGTGGTGCTGTTGATACGAGACTTTGACAGACTTAAGGAGTGGGCCAACATGAACCCCATGAAGTTCAACAAGACAAGGTGCAAGGTCTTACACCTGTGTCAGGGCAAACCCCAATGTCAGTGCAGAGTGGGGGATGAATAGATTGAGAACAGCCCTGCAGAGAAGGACTTGCGGGATTCTCATGGACAAAAAAAAGGATATGAGCTGGCACCGGATTCTTGAGGCCCAGAAAGCCAGTCATATCCTGGGCTGCATAAAAAGAAGCATGGCTGGCATTTTGAGGGAAGTGATTCTCTTCCTCTACTCCACTCTCATGAGACCTCCACCTGGAGTATTACATCTACCTCTGGGGTCCCCAGGACAAGACAGACATGAACCTGTAAGAGCAGGTCCAGAGGAGGACCATGAAAATAATCACAGGACATCCCTCCTATGCAGAAAGGCCAAAAAGGCTGTGGCATTGCTTATCCTGGAGAAGAGAAGGCTCCAAGGAGACCTTATTGCAGCCTCTCAGTACTTAAAGGGGGCTTATAGGAAAAAGGGAGAAGTGCCACAGCCTATAGTGACAGGACATGGGGCAACAGTTTTAAACTGAAAGATGGTAGATTTGGATTGGATATAAGGAATAATTTTTTATGATAATCATGGTGAGACACAGAAACTAGTTGCCCAGAGGAGTCATGGATGCATCGGTCAGGTTGGACAGGGATTTGAGCAACCTGATCAGTGAAAAAAGTCTCTTTCCATGGCAGGGAGGATGGACTAGGTCCTCCTCCCTTCCCTAGTACCATGCAGACTGAGCAACAGACACCCCAAAGGTTCCTTCCAATCCAAATATTTTTATGATTTTCTCATTGGCATAACAGGATATATCCTGTGACTAACAGCTGGGTCAGCTTCCTGGTAGTGTCCTTATCTTAGAGGATTTTGGTGGTGTTACGCTAGAGTTCCTTGCTTACTTTTTCCAGAAGAACAAAAAACTTTGAAAAAAATTCTGGAGACAGTGTTGCATTTTCCCAGCTTTGATAGGCCTGAGTGCACACATAAAATGTAAATTTTTATATACACTGTAGATCACTATGTAGATGGTTTTGATGCTCAATTACAGTGCAAGGTCACTGCAGTAAGGCTCTGATGCCCTGTTAAGTTGGCCCTTAATCTGTATGATTTACCCTGCTATTAGGCTCCTATTAACTCCAGAGTAGTCTCTGAGCCTGAAGCAAATTGTGTGTTGAGTTTCTGCAGTGTATTAGGCACCCAAGACTTACCAGCGTACATACATTACTCCCTGTTGCTCTTTACAGTCAAACTTCACTCATACACCTCCTTGCCCTCCTTGCTTTTGGGAGGCTGAGGGGAAGACATGGAGCTCGATATGCAAGTGCTCATCTTAACAAATCTAATATGACTTGTAAGAAGGTGCCTTTTATTCACAGATCAGGCAAAATGTCCTTACTAAGCAAGACTGCCCTTCTTTACTAAGTGAAGTTGCTACCTCCTGACTCCTGAGAAAAATCTATTCAACCATTTTCCCTTACTATTCATTCCTGCTTCCTTCAAGTTACCATCAAAGAGTTTCCTGCCCCACACTGCAGATGAAGGCAGACCACCTTTTCAATCCCTGATGTAGCTATATAGCTAAGTTAAGAGGTACCAGTAATCACTTTTCTTTCCACCTCCCCAATCCTCTTCCTTGAAACTTTTCTGCAGGGCACGGATCTAGGTTGATTTTGAAACCAGCTTCATTTAATGCATTTATAAAACTGATTAAAATGTGCTCCTGCCTTCTCTGGTACCATGCAGACTGAGCAACAGACACTCCAAAATCCCAATTCCTCTTTATGGCTAACAGCAGTGGTGAAGCTAGGTGTTAGGTATGGCCTGACCCCCAGTCTTGCTAGAAAGAATGGATCAGCCAGAAATGAACGTTTTAATAAAAGATTTTGTGAGTGAAGGAAATGGGAAGCTTGAAGGAGGAGAGTTTTCTCTGTACTTGCGTTTCCCCAGAAGGTGTCCTGGTTTTGCCCTTGCTTTGATTGATAATGTGTTCCTCCAGCAGTACAACCCACCCTTCTGTTTGCCTTCATCATACAGCTGCACATTGTGCTGATGGCTTGGGGGCCTTTCCTTATATTCCTGCAAAAAGGGTTCTTGTTCAGTATGCTGAAGATCCTCTCCATTTGACAAATATTTCCTCTTTTTGTTCTTTGCCCTAAAATATGCTGTGCTATTTGTCAGCATTAAACTGCATGTGATTTCTTCGTTCTGCTGTGCCTGATAGCACTGCTACTTTGTTTGTGCTACTACTGATTAGCCAAATTGGAAGTCTAGAGCTTTTTTGAGACTCTTGCTAATAACATTTTCTCAGTCTGAAAGAAAGGTTTAGTTAGATGTGGAGGGCAGAGAAATCATCACCAGCATGTGCTTCCTCTGCTTGCAGATACAATGAACTGCTGTCATTAGATCTCACATATAAGGTATGGTCACACCTGGTAATGACTTGGATTGGAAGTGGCATCATGCATGAAAATTCAGCAAGTGAAGGTAGTGTTAGAATCAGATGACATGCTTGTTCATCTGAACCTTTACTGAACAGGTGCTTCAGCATTGTCTCAGGATCCCGAGGGAAGTGTTTAAATTTAATTCAGGAATAAAACCAAGCTTCCAACTGCTTGAGATGATTAAAAATCCCAAGACTCTTTTCGTAAGAATAAGAGCGTGACCCTGATATCTTGGCCAAATTCCAGACAGTGAAATTACATTCTGCCAATGTGAAATATACCTGTCATTTGAATTGCAAAGCTATTCTAGATTCCCACTGAGAACTCCTGTTGAGTTTTGCATGCTTTAAATGGTTGCCATGTCCACCACATAGATACAGTATTTCTGGAGTAGGACCTGTAAGTCTATCTCCCAGGCACAGTGGAAAAGAAGAAATAAATTAAAGACAAAATACCGTCGTACCATACCATACTATATCATACCGTACCATATCATACCATACCATATCATAACACTATTGTTTTCTCAAACTTTATCAAGCTACCGAGTACTTTTTATTGTTCTTAGTGATGTAGGTTTGAGATTCCTTGCAGGAAAGGAGATAATTAAAAGATACATTTGAAAAGAAAGAAGTTGGGATAAAACTAAAACAGAGGATGATGCACGTGTTAGAAGTAGCATGCTGGCACTTTAAATGCACAGTCTCAGGAAGAGGATGGCTATTGCATAAGAAATTTCATTTTTGAACGTATTCTTTTTTTAATGAGTTAAAATAATGAACAGACGTATGTAAACACACTGAAAGAATTTTACCTATCAATTAAAGTGGGTCTTTATGTGGCAGGTCTACCAGTGCAGGGCATGAATTCGAAGGAAGGATTCAAAAGAATCTATGCTGCCCAAACCTACTAGGTGTGATATCTCCAGCCTCATCACAGACCCATGGTACAAGAAAACCACAAATTATGTTTAATATATTATGAATCGACCAAGAAAAAAATAATTTTCTACCATGGCACATATGTGATTTACACAGCCCAGGGAAAAGAAACAGCATTCACGTTGTGCTATCTAGTAAACGACTGACCTGTTGCCAGAGAATCAGAGCTTAAAACATTTCTATTCCACTGCTAAAGATGATCGTGGCAGCAATGATTTTGCCTCCGTTCTTTCTGGACTTAAAGCCTAACTGAACATGACTGAGGGCTTTAATTCAGGAGAATTTCCATTTACCAGACCCTTCATATGCTACTGAAACTGTTTAGGTGGCCAAATATCGTTAAAACCATAGTCAAAGGAACATTGGTTACAAACAGTTTGTTAGGAGCATACATAGGAACTGTCAAGCCTCAAATAAATAAATATTGCATATGCTCTCTCCTTCCAGCAGTGTTTTGGTCACTACCGTCTGTCACTAGCAGACCTTCTGCCTTTGAGCTCAGTTCTAGCAGCTGCTTTCTTTGCCCTCATCTTCTCATGCAAGCCCAAGTTTTTTATTTCCTTCTTTCTGCTTTTCTGCTAAGGGCTGAAAAGCCTCCCTGCTCTGTGATGGACTGCCGTAGGGGCAATATGCTTAATCTGCTGCCCTCCTTTTTCCTGAGAAGTTGTGAACACGAGCAGATCGCTAGAGCATGAGAAAACAACCCCATCTGACCTTACTCCTTTCTGTATGTGGATTTGAGGCCAAAGACAGCATTGGGTTTAGCATTAACAGTTACTTTCCGTGCCTGAGAGACAGTAGGATTGGTATGGGTGCAGGAAGTGGTTGAGATGCACTACGTATATTGCAGCTTGCTTCTATGCGTGCTAAATTGTCCGGCTGCCCCTGGAGCCAGAGCTGCTTTATGGGGGACAAAGCCCTTTGAGGCAGGGCTGAACGCTGCATGCATTCCATCGGACAAGAGCTTGCACCGTCCTGAAAGTATTTTCCGAGAGATAGCAGATGTTCTTCACTCTTCTAGATCTGCTTTTGTAGGACCCCTTACAACTGCTTTTTAAAAATTCTCTATGGAATCACAAAGTTGTTGCAGAAATTCAGAGAAAAGGAGGAGGAGTGTCTTTCCTTTGATATAAGGAATGTCTTTTCCTTTGATTTCTGATTGGGCCAACTAGAAATGTTGGCCTGGTGCAGAATAAATATTTTTTATTTATGGAGTATCATTGCTGCACTGAATCTTCAGAAGTTATTCTAGACTATGACAGGCAAAAAAAAAACCAACACCTTTTACAAGTTTTACAAAGTGTTAATTTTAAATGGAATCATAACTTTTGTTTGCAGCCTGACTTTCCTGTTCACTAGATGTCTGTCTTTCTTAGTCTCTCTCTGTTCTCTTTCAAATGTTAGGTCAGCACTTAAATTATTAAATATAATGTCAAGTATACGTAGGACTAGATAGAATAAAATCAATTGTGTTCAAAATATATTCTGAATGATGTGGTTAGAATCATACGTCAAAGGCATAGTACAATTTTGTCTTCTGACTACACATCTTCAGAAAAGAGATGTCATGGTTTTGCCCCAGAGAGCAACTAAACACCAGGCAGCCACTTGCTCACTCCCCTCCCCGATGGGATGAGGGAGAGAATTGTAAGAATAAAAGTGAGAAAACTCATGGGTTGAGATCAGGATAGTTTAATAGGTAAAGGGAAAGCTGTGCACATGAGCAAAGCAAACCAAGGAATTCATTCTCCAGTTCCAATTGGCAGGCAGGTGTTCAGCTATCTCCAGGACAGCAGGGCTCTGTCATGCTTAATGGTTACTTGGGAAGACAAACGCCATTGCTCCAAATGTGCCCCTCTTCTGTCTTTCCTCCCCAGCTTTATATGATGATCATGATGTCATATGTTATGGGATACCCCTTTGGTCATTTGGGGTCAGCTGTCCTGGTTGTGTCCCTTCCCAGCTTCTTGTGCACCTCCACCCTGCTCAGTGGTGGGGTGGGGTGAGAAGCAGAAAAGGCTTTGGCTCTGTGTAAGCACTGCTCAGCAATAATGAAAACATCTCTATATTATTAACTTTTTTTTTTAGCACAAATCCAAAGCATAACCTCATACTAGTTATTATGAAGAAACTTAACTCCACCCCAGCCAAAACCAGGACAGGGAAGTAGAAGTGATAGTAAATATTGAGAACTCATAGGTTCTCCACTGCCAGTTCAGCTCTGCATTTTTCTAGTGCCATAGCTATACTCAGTGCAGTATGTTCCATGTGAATATGTAACCCTTCTGAAATACACAGCTATTTAAACCTGGAGATTTCTTGCTGTTCTTTAAATTGGCTTGAAATTAAATTACTCTCGCAGTTACAATTACACTGTAAAGAGCAGGTATCAGTAGTTTCACTGGGTTGATTTCCCATGTTAGAAGAGACTTCTTTTCACAACTCAGAGATTAGAAACTGAAAGCAAGATAGTGCAAGATGCACGGAACTTAGCAGTGGGAGTAGTCTTCTCATGTGATTCAAAACCTCATGGAAAATAATAGCTAGTCACAAATGTCATGTTGTCATCAGAGATCTGCATTTATAGAGAACAAAGAGGTTTGACAGAAGTTTTAATCTTCAGCATTTATCATACATTTATAATACAAATATACTTGTGGGTCAAAAATTGGTTGTGCAGCTGTCAAATTTTGTTGACAACAAGGTAGGGTTTATTTTGTTTTGTTTTGTTTGGGTTGGGTTTGTGTTTTTGCTTTGTTTTTTTAATAACCAGAGAAGCCTCTCTGAGAACGGAGGATTGCTTATAAAAGATAGGATCCATGTGGTGAAGCAGAACAAAAAGCATCTTTTCCATCTGGCTGGCCAACCTGGTGAAGAAACCTTTGAATTAGGAATGACGGTGGAGGATGATCAGCAGCAACCTGAGGAAGTAGTGAACAAGGTTGAGCTATGGGTGATGTAAACAGGATGGAGTGATGTTTTAATCAACAAAATAGGACAGAAAGAAAACCTACCAAAATATATCTGCATAAATAAGGCACTGCCTATCAGACAGAACTATGGGGAAACCTCCTATGATCTTTCTGGGAAATCAGCATGACTTGTTTCCTGTCTGAAGTGAATAAACAGGAGGAATTAGAGGTCTGTGTGCAGTTACGGAGTTATGATGTCATTGGAATCGTGGAGACATGGTGAGATTTCTCACATGACTGGAGTGCTGTGGTGAATGAATGTAGTTGTTTAAGGAAGGTCAGGCTGGGACAGCAAGAAGGGATCACCCTTTACATGAGACAGTAGTGGGGGGTGTGCCTAGGGATGGACAGTGAGATGGTGAGAGCTGATGGGTCAGGATTAGTTGGCAGACCAAAATAGGTGACATTGTGGTGGGTGTCTGCTACAGTCTGCCTGACCAGAAAAAGAAGTAGATGAGGGCTTCTTAACAAAACTGGAAGAATCCTTATGTTCACAGGCCCTGTGCCTTATGAGAGGCTTGAAGGCCCTCAATATGTGTTGGAAGGAGATTACAGCAGTGCCTGGGAAATCCAAGAGGTTTTAGGAGTGCATTGGTGGCACAGGTGATCAAGGACCCAATGAGGGGAGATACTCTGTTGCACCTCATAAAAACAAGGAAGAATTGGTCAGGGATGTAAAATTCAGGGGCAGGCTGTGGTGTCCATGAGATATTGTTAAGTATCCTGAAAGAAGGGAGCAGACCCAAAAGGATCTCAGTTTGGACTTTTGAAGGCACACTTCTGCCTCTACAGAAATCTGCTTGGAGGAATTCAGTGGGATGCAGGCCTGGAGAGAAGTGCTATCCAGGGAAGCTGGATGATTTTCAAAGATCATCTCCTCCAAGCTCCAGAAAGGTCCATTGTGGCAAGCAGGAGGCCTTCATGGATGTGCAAGGAGCTCCTAACTGAACTTAGACATACAGGAAATGTGGAAGCGGTGGAAGCAGAGAAAAAGTGACCTGGAAGGAATAAAGAGGCAAGGTTTATATAAACACATAAACAGTAGAAGAAAGCAGAGGAAATTAGAATCATAGAATCATAGAATATCAAAAGTTGGAAGGGACCCATAAGGATCATCGAGTCCAACTCCAGGTTCCACACAGGACCAGCCCAATCAGAGCAGATGACTGAGAGTGTTGTCCAGATGCTTCTTGAACTCAGTCAAGCTCGGTGCAGTGACCACTTCCCTGGGGAGCCTGTTCCAGTGCCCAGCTACCCTCTCGGTGAAGAACCTTTTCCTGATACCCGACTTGAACCTCCCCTGTCAAAGCTTCCTACTGTTCCCTCGAGTTCTATTGCTGGTCACCAGGGGGAAGAGATCAGTGCCTGCCCCTTCATTTTGCAAAACAGGAAAAATTGAGGATGGAAGTAATATGTTCAGCTGGGTTTGTTCCTCTTTGAAGTCTGGCAGCTATGTTCTAAATAAATTGCAGCAAATGCAGCTGACCTCATGAAGCCTTGGAAATCAAATCACTTGCAATAATTAATCTGTGAAATAAACATGAGTGTCAGGATTTCCATATCTCATCTTCTCACCCTCTTCACTTTTACCTGCCTCCTCCCCTTTGGGATGTTCAATCAACTAGAGTTTTTAACATGCCAAGAATCTGTAAATGATAAAACGGAACTTTGGGGGGAAGAATGTCAGGTGGCAGGACTACCCTGACACTCACAGTGCATTAAAATGGCATAAAAGTAACATCAAACAAAAGTGCCTGCAGGGAAGGGAGTGGATATGTAACAATGTAACATAGAAAAGGACCTTTGATTTGATGAGGTTCAATTTCGTAAAAGTGCAGGTCATCAAATAGGAATGTCATTGAAGTAATCAGACAGTCCTGCAACTTCCATCTTACTGTTAAAGAGGACAGCTAATTAAGTGTGGGTACCATCCTGAATAGCAACAGAAAGAACAACCTGGTGTGATCAAGATCAAAACTGAGCCCAGGACCGAGCCAGAAGTGTATTGCTCTGCTTGCTGCTGAAGCAGCAAATGGTTGTGTGGTCATGTTCTACAAAGGTTATCTTGCTCTTTTCTTGCTGCTAAAAGTTGGGCAGCAAAACTTATTATTGATACTTGTTTTAGATCGTAGATTATTCTTCTAACATCCATGACGTATTTGACTAGAGTAGGAATGAGGCAATTAATATACACCATCTGTATAACTTCATATAGAAACTAAAAATTTGTGCCTTTCCTCTTGTTTGAAAGGATTAGAAAGATTGTTGTTCTCCAAAATTTGCTTTAATTGCTTCAGCTGTGTAAACATTAGTAAACATATGAAAAAAGTTAAATGTCTTTTCTGTCTCTACACCACAAATGTGACCGTCAGATGAAGAAAATGAGTGAAGGGGCAAGAATGCTTTGCAAAGGGCTCCTTTCTGACAACGGCATCAGGGAAACTGACTGCAAGGGAACTTGTAGGTGTTGTAGGTTTCCTGATGGGAACCAAAAGGTAGATGATGTTAGCAGTTCCATGCATAGCACAACTCTGTTTAGCAGGGGTGTTTCAGAAAAAATGAGAGGCTACTGCTATGCTGATTGACTGTCCAGTATTCAAGCTGTTATCATTCACTGGAGCTTCCTCACATGCTGTTGTCTGAAGAAATTTTGGCTGCTGGTGTCCTCCGGAGTCAAGGTATTTCTGGAAAATGCTTTTAGCATAGCCTCAATTCTCTGCTCTTTTTGTGTTTTCCAAAACTATGTGAGGGCTTTTAGGAGCTACACAGTTTCTTCCACAGCCTTTTCTGTCAAGAGCATGCTTATTAAATGCTTACTTTCTGGAACATTTGTCTAAATCAAACATCCAAGAGGTTTTCTGTTTGTTAGTAAACGTTTTTTCCATGTAAATTCATTTCAGGCCGAGGCAAATCCCAGGAGGCAGAGTGTCCTATAACTTTGGAGCACTTAGCAACAAATACATAAATATCTCCTTAAAATGTGGTTAAATACAGGAAGATTTTCCTTGGGCAAAAATGTTCATGTCTTTCTTGACTTTTACAGGAGTTGGTATCCAAAGGAGGGCAACAAAGATGGTGAAGGGTTCAGAGGTGAAGACATGTGAAGAGAGGCTGAAGTTTGTTCAGTCTGGAGAAAAGGAGTTTGAGGGGAGACCTCATCGCAGCCTACAGCTTCCTCATGAGGGGGAGCAAAGGGGCAGGCACTTATCTCCTCCCTCTGGTGACCAGCAATAGAACCTGAGGGAACAGCAGGAAGCTGCGACAGGGGAGGTTCAAGTTGGATATCAGGAAAAGGCTCTTCACCAAGAGGGTGTTCAGGCACTGGAACAGGTTCCCCAGGGAAGTGGTCACTGCACCGAGCTTGGCTGAATTCAAGAAGCATCTGGACAACACTCTCAGTCATCTGCTCTGATTGGGCTGGTCCTGTGTGGAGCCTGGAGCTGGACTTGATGATCCTTATGGGTCCCTTCCAATTTGGGATATTCTACAATTCTATGATTCTATGTAGATATTCTTACTTGTATTAATGGAGTCTCCCTTGAATTTGCTGGTTTGGATTAGACAGCTTTTCAAAATAGGGTTACCTGTTTTAGATGAAGACTTTGTTTTAAAATTCACATGAATGGCCTTGTTATCTTTCCAGTGGTCCTTGAAGTCAGTTAGGACAAAACCTCTATGAGAAGAGTCTGGTTTGCCATTTGTTCTTAGCCAAATCAAAGTACAGGCACAATAATAAACAAACAACAAAGCCCACCAAAAACAAAACCACAAAACCAAAACCAACAAACCAAACAAAAAACCCCAAACAAACACATAGGAAAAAAAAATTAACCAGGAATTTGCAAAAAGCTCAAACTTCACTGAGAAAAAAAAACCAAACCATGTAGTCATTTCTAGTTCAAAATTCTTCACAGCTCATGTGGTATTTTTTATGTCTGTATGTTCATTACAAGGCCCAGGCAAATGATTTGTGTGAATTCAACAAATTAAGATGTTCCTGTGCACACAGCACACACTTTATCAGTCTGCATGATGCCACAACACTGTGACAGCACCCCTCACTGTGGAAACACACCTCAGAGTGAATGGCAGAGGGCAAACCCTAGTTAAATATCCAGAATTATCTGAAAGGTGAAACCTGGTGAATCAGGAGCTTGTCTCTGACCCTCACTTTAACTGGACTGCATAATGAATTGCTGAATCTGCCATATGTTCCTATGTGCATTCTGTAACTCTTCAGGTCTACATTTAGCTCTTTGGACAGGTTCACGCTGATTCTGATGGTGTCCCTGCAGAGCATTCTGGTTTACAAATAGTGGTGGAAGCATACAAGCATGCAAAAGAAGGAACGGATGTCATTCAAAGGGACCTGGACAGGCTCGAGAAGTGGTGCCCCATCCCTGGAAGTGTTCAAGGCCAGGTTGGATGGGGCCCTCATCGACTTGATCTAGTGGGTGGCATCCCTGTCTTTGACAGGAGAATTGGAACCAGATGATATTTAAGGTCACTTCCAACCCAAGCCATTCTGTGACTCTGTGAAAAGCTACAGTGTTCAAACACTTCATGGAGCCAGGGTACAAATCCTGCCTGCTAACACACACCAAAGCATGTGCCATCTCATCTTTACTCTCGTTGTTTCACCAGTATACCGACACATGCTACTACCACATCTTCACTGTACTGTGTGCGCATAGCTTTGGACATGCGAAGGATTGCTAGGGACACAGTGGAAGCAGGTCTTACCGGAAGTAAGAGTTAGTAATTTCCCTGCCTTACCAAATCCTATATCTCTGAATTTTCTTTTTAATGTACTTGTGTTTATTCTTTTAAAACCCAAAAGTAACGTACAATGTGTGTTCGTTTTATCCAGGGAAAAATAACCACAACCCCATGCAGAGGGAAAGTTAAAGGGGTTTAGAAATTTATGATCAGTTAAAGTGAACACAGAAGCAGACCATGGTGATTCTTTTTCCATTGATTGGTGTGATTGGTATGGATATAGACTGAAGTGACAGAATAGTTACTGAAATGGTGCATATTTATGCCTTGAATAAAACAACATAAACTCTGCATAAGGATATACATTTTTTCTCAAGGTGAACAATAGGCTTCCCCTCTATGTGCTAGTGCATGTGCTTGATTAAATCTTACTGCAGTTTCTGTACACAAGCCATTAATGCCATAACTTTGTAATACCATGGAAATAATCAGAGTCCATTTTATAGGCAAGCAAATTGAAGTGCAGAAAAGGAAAATGACTTGTTCATTGTCCAGGAGGCAGCCAGTGAAACATCTATGAAAATTATCCTACTTTTGAATCTCTGTGCAACTCTGTAACTACAGAGCTATGCATTGCAAATAGAAAGAATAGTAATTCTTAGAGGATCTGGAGGATTTGAATGTTTGCATTAGACCTCCACATAGATTGGAGCAGCATATGAGGTGCACCAATCAGGGTGTTTTCCGTAAAATCGGAAACTTTCTTGTCTTCTTCTCTGCTCAGAAGTGTTTGTACATGCTGTATGTGCAAACCCCTTCACAAGTAATGTTAGGTTTTCATGGGAAATCTATTAGTGGTGCTTGCCAAATGACTAAGCTGTTGAGAAGTTCAGGTAAAACAGGGTTAATAGGAAGATACAGGGAGCAAAGTTTACGAAAATGTTTTCATTTTTGTTGTGACATCTGTGCTGGATAGGGAGAGCTTTCTGACAGAAAATAGTATTTTGCTTGACAGTATGACCTCTTGGTGAAAAAGTGACAAAAAAAATACAACATGGTGAGTTTGAAACACTCTTGTAAAGACAGCTATGGTTCACTGACAATCTATTGAAAAATTACTGAAAAAACTGAGATAATAGCTGCATTAAGAAGCCAGTAAAAGCAGTATAAGAGATGAACCCATTTGCACTACGGTTGGTTGTAGTGGGATAGCATATTTGTTCAACTAAAAGAACAAGCAGAATTTGGTAAGGCAGCGTGAGTGCCTAAGGATAGGAGGCAGCAGATGTTGGTATAGCGACATTAGTGTTGAGAAGACTTACTGCAAAGGTAGGAGGATTGTAAAAATAAATCTCAAATGTAGGAGTGGAAACTGGTAATGAAGCGTGTTTCAGAACCTCTTTTACATAAATTGAGGGAGAATAAGAAAGAGTGTGAACAAAGAAAATTAAATATGAGAGGAGGTAGGGAAAAACAAAGGGAAAAAAACGTAGTATCAACAGGAGGATTCTTTGTGCTGAAAGACAGCTCTCCCTCTTGCAGTGATACCAAGACAAATTCTGCTCTCAGTGCAATTGTAAAGCCTGACTAATTCCATCTGTCACTTAGACTGGTGCAAATCTAAAAGAACTTGCATAAAACACTGGAATTAATTAGGATTTAATTTGATCTGTCTAAAAAGCAAGATTTTACCCAATCTTATATCTGACAGGCTCTTCTCTTTTATCTTCCATTTTAGTGCAGTAACTCATTTAGTCCATTCATTTTGGTTTCTTTGTTTTGCTTATACTCTTTTTTCTTCTTTTTTTTTCCTTTTTCTATTTTGCAGTGACAGTTTACTGGAGCTCAAGCAAAAGAAACTAGACTCTTCCCCCGTCTAGACTCTCTTTTTAAAGTGTCATGTGGAATGTTCCTGCAGCACTTTCCTAAGACCCTGATAGCTGCTGTTTATGTTGATATGATCCACTCTATAATAGGAGCTTAATATAAGTGCACCCTTATGTTATGCTTCAAATCACACAGGTTTCAATTCACACTCCCCCAAAAAGCAAAAATGAGATTAGCATCTAAATTGAAATTGAAGCTAAAGAAATCTGTGGAAAAAAGAAGCCTAAAAGAAAAAAATCTGAGTATCAGTTTTAGGTTTCTTTTTCCTCTCTATCTTGGTCATTTCTGAGAAAATAATCTGTCAGTAATAAGCACTAAACTGTGTATGGTCTTGCACAGGTGTGTTGAGAGATGAAAAAGAGAAATTTAACCCCATTTAGTTAATGTCATTAACTTCAATGAACATGTGGCTCCATCAAGAAAGACTCAGCTTAGCTTAAGTGAGGATGCAAGAGCTGCAACCACACCATCTTTCCCTAGTTGCAGGTGCAGGTAAAGCATATTCCTTGGGCAGTCACTGTTTCCATGGTCAGTGGTTTTCCCCCTGCCACACTCCTTGGAGCTTCAGAAACAATTTGGACACTGAGACGTGTTTTCATTTGGCACCTTACTGCCCTGGGAATCTGTCTGACACAGATGGCAAGAGGTTTGAATAAAGAGAAATTCTTTTAAGATATTGTTGCACAACCTTAGTTTACCACCAGTTCCTATGTATATTCTTAAAACAATGTTCAGAGTAAAGCCAAAGGAAAAAAAAACATAAAATGCTACTTCCCTCACCAAAAACACACAGTATGGTTTCCAGCTTGCTTTGCACATGCTCACTGGTGATAAGAAGAACAGACATCTGAGTGACGCATAGCGTCTCATTTCTCGCTACCTTCAGTGTGTAAGGAAGACATTACGAGATTTGCTGCAAACTTCCAGTGACAGCAGATTTCCTCCTAATGAGCTCCTCAACTGTTCCGTTTCAGCACCTGCAAGTTAAGGATTCAGTTAGAATCCATGTGAGAAATCCTAACAAAATGGAATGACCCAAAAAAGGACTGAAAATAAGAGGTGATGAAAGGAAAGGAGAATGGAATGAGGAAATGCAACGGCATCATCACTTTTTTTTCACAGTTTTGAGCATGGGCATCCAATGGTGGAAACCTGAGCATTGTATAGTAATTCATTCTGACACTAATGGAACTATTTTAAATGTACTCTGATATCTTTCTGAGGAATAATGTATGGTACTTGAAAGCAAACTTGTCATGATGAGGAGGAAGAGAAGACTGCTGTGGTATCCCCTCACATATTTCTAAATGAGAAGACACTTGAGCACTTCAAAGAGGCAATGCTTGTTTCACTCATGACAAATAGTTAGCTATTGTGTCACTTGAGAGGCAAGAGGTTTTTATGTGACACTGACCTTCATAACAGTACAGCAAAAGCCAAGCAGTATGTAAAGAGTGTGTTGATCTCTTTTTCTTTTACATATGCAAAATACAACCAAACAAAATCCCTAAACTCTTGGAAGATTTTCGTTCTACCACTTGTTCCACCTAGCCTAATCATCATCTAGCCAAATTCACATTAATTTCCATAGAGTTTCACTCAAACAGTATTAAATCAAGTAAAACTATGAGGATTTGGCCCAGGAATATGGAAATCTGCTGTTATCAGATTTAGTTACTGTTATCAGTTTAAACCAGCAGGCTAACTAAGACAATTTGGGGGAAACCTGATCCCACCCTCCCTATTTAAAATGTCAGGATAAGCTTTTACAGACAGGTCACAACAAGTTTAAAATTTTAATTCCCATGGGCTGCAACTACTGCAAAAGCAGGCACTATTTTCATTCCACATACAAAGGACTAGATTTCCATAAATCTGTGCATTTATAAAACTTAAAGATACCATGAGTTTATATGAAATCACAACAGTTGCACTAGCAGAACTTGAAAACAGGCATTTATAATGACTTATTAGAAGTCTGGGTCAGCAATAAAATAAATTAAAATGTGTCTCAAAAATCCAAGGAGTTATGTGCTGTATTTTCAGTCAATAAAGATAATGACAGTGTTTGAAGTTGTATTACAGTCAGTTTTATAGCCAAATCTTCAGAGAACTGTTGTGAGACTGACTGAATTGCATGTTTGGACTTCTGCCTAAGAATTACTATGCTAGGCAGAGCATCATCTAGAAAACTGGGAAAATTAATTTAGAAACACATCTCCTTAGAGCTGTGTTAGGTACTTTCAGTGTTACTATCCAGATGACAGTTCCTGACTCTGTCCTTACTCTTCCTAATTCCTTCTTCAACATTCAGCATATGTATGTACATGTTTACACTCAGATCTTCCAGGCTGAGAAGAGTAGCCATTCTTAAGCTATTCTTATGCTAAACAAGGGTTAGAGTGTGAAATCTTTTGTTATTTTATCTACTTGCACTTGTCCAGTTGGCATTTTGCTTGAAGTACTTAGAGTTGTTCATATTTAATGTGATGTAAAGAAGAAAAAGAAAATGTATTTCTCAGTTGATCCACAAACTTTTAGACCTGAATATTGAATAAAAAACCCATGTCTTTTGTTCAAGGCAAAGTCAGTATGTCAAATATATGAACCCTAAACATAATACATCTCCTTCTTTTTTTCTTTTCTCTTCATGTATCATCCTTGTCTGCCAGCTTCTGCAGCTTGTCCAAGTTTCTGTTAATCAGAAGCATTTTCCTACATTTTGGATATACAGATTTATCTAAACAGCCCATCTATCAAACTTTCAACTTAGACATAATGTCAAGCTCATGTCATATTGCCATGCAGAAAGTCTGCACCTTTGTTAAAGCAAAATAACAGTAGTGAAAGATGAACCACTATCAAATTTCCCAAAGCCTCTTTAGGTTTTATTTTAGCTACTCCTCTAATAACAAATTTTCTTAATTCGCTTAAAAAAGACTATTTCTTCTGCCCTCTAACATCTGTGAGAAGTCACCTAAATGAACGTTGTCAAAAAAGATGGATATGTATGTATACTCACTGAATTTCAAATAATTTACTAAAAATATACACAGAAAACTCATTGAAATAAACAATTACTTGGACGACACAATCTGACAAATGTCTGCATACATCAGAAACAAATAAACAAACAAGTTATGTAGTCTGAAGAATTCGGGGGTTGAAGTGGTCAGCTGCCTTCAGCAAACATATCTATAAGACAATACCTAGCATAGAAAAGCTATGAAAGAGAAAATACATTTGTAAGAGGAAGCTTAAGAAAGAAACAAGGCAGACAAAAATGATCTGAACACCTTATTCTCCATCTCTCAGAACGTGAATCATATGACTAAACAGAAATGTTCAATGTGAGTTATTCGCTGAGGATTTCCTGTCTAATCTAGGACAGTCTAATCAAAATAGCCAGTGGTGTCCAGGACATGATTAATCTCATCCAGAAGTAGATGTCTAAAATAAGCCAGATCAATCCTGCCTGAAAAGTGCGTATGAAGGTACTTCTAAGTGAAAAGAACTTCACTAATTGAAAAGGGAGTTTAGAAGAGTAGCTCAGACATGTATGTCTACACTGTAGACATATAGAGCTAGATGAGATAAATCCTGTCCTTGGGCTCTTTAACTTACATTCAGTAGCAATTTGCAGCTTGATTTGTGGATCATTTGGTCAGATTCTGCCAATGGAATGCACAAAAGAGATCAGAATAGACAATCAAATGATTCCTTCTTAAACATAAAAAACAGGAAAAATTCCAACAATGTTACTGTTCTCAGCAGTTTTGAAATTACATCATTAATTTTATAGCTAATGCCATATCAATATACAGAATCACAGAATCACAGAATCGTAGAGGTTGGAAGGGACCTCAAAAGATTATCTAGTCCAACCCCCCCCCGCCAAGGCAGGGCCACCTAGAGCACATCACTCAGGAACACATCCAGTCGAGTTTTGAATGTCTCCAGAGAAGGAGACTCCACAACCTCTCTGGGCAGCCTGTGCCAGTGCTCTGTCACTCTCACAGTGAAAAAGTTTTTCCTTACATTAACTCGGAACCTCCTATGCTCCAGCTTGCACCCGTTGCCCCTTGTCCTATCGCTTAGTGAGACCGAGAAGAGCCTGGTTCCGTCTTCCTGACACTCACCCTTAACATATTTATAAACATTGATGAGGTCACCCCTCAGTCTCCTCCAAGCTAAAGAGACCCAGCTCCCTCAGCCTTTCCTCATAAGGGAGATGTTCCACTCCCTTGATCATCTTTGTGGCTCTGTGCTGGACTCTCTCTAGCAGTTCCCTGTCCTTCTTGAGCTGAGGTGCCCAGAACTGGACACAATACTCCAGATGTGGCCTGACCAATGCAGAATAGAGGGGGTGGAGCACTTACCTCAACCTACTGACCACACCCCTTCTAATGCACCCCAGGATGCCATTGGCCTTCCTGGCCACCAGAGCACATTGCTGGCTCATGGTCATCCCAATATGACATATTTAGAAAGATGCTGTGCCAATATTTCTAGAATACTGTGATGTAGTCTCTTTCAGCTACATTATTGTGCAATGCTAATTAGTTAAAGCAACTAGGACAGCTCTTCAGATTTTCCAGTTCTGGAATCATGCTGTCTGTGAAGTCTGGGCTTCTGTTAAAATAGAACGACCATCTAATGGGGTAAGCAGAAAGAGGAGAAGTGAAGCGAAATGAAAGATTATGAGGAACACCATTAATTTGAATGAACATTTGCCTCTGGGCAGGCCAAATTCTAAAAATCTTGAGTTCACATCTCAAAAGACGTAAGGGTTAAAAGACAATGGTTAAAAGACTGGGAGAAATTTATGTACATAATCTAAGGAAGTAGAACAAAAATAAAGGCAGTGAGCTAAGGAGAACTGATGGGTAAACTATGGCTGTTACCCACATCATAAAGAAGGAATGTAAACTCAAAGTATTTCAAAGACTCTTGGAGGGCATAGCTCTGCTGAGGAAGTTAGAGTGTACCTTTGTATTAAACGATAGTATCTATAGTCTACCTCACAGTGAAGATTCTTTAAAACTAGCCCAAATAGCAGAGGTAACATGGCCTTGGCACTACAAGGGTCTGCAATGCCAAAACCCAGGGCTGTTGTTTAGAACCATCCAAGGATCACATTGATGGCTCATATATCTTTATGCTATGAGGTAACTCCCAGTGGTTGCAAACCCTTAGAAAGCAGTTGTGTGACTGTTTTAATTTTGTTTCCTTTATGTCAGGAATCAGAGGGACTTGAAAATTGCTACCCTTCTCTAGATCCAGATAATCTCAAAATTTAAATGTCAGGACCGCACTAACAGTTCCTCCCATGGTATTCACATCAGCTTGTACCATGTAGTACTTTCACTTTTTACACTTTGGGACCCTCTCTATGTAGATCTCCAGGGGAAAAACACAGTGGTAAAATGGAGCAGATTATCTTACTGACATTTGCATCACAGAAACTCCGAGTCTTTTGTGAATGTACAAGGATGTGTTAACTGGCAGACAGCTTCCCAGATCTGGGAACAGGGAGACCTCTGGGGGCCTCTGGATGAATGAAAGGAGCTAAGTGGCCCAAGGAAAATTGGGCAATATGAGGAGAAAAGAAAAAAGTTAAGATGTTTATTTTAAAGGTCAACTTCAGTCAGACAATGCAAACCCCCAGGCTCTATCAACTTGTTTGGACATAAGATCTGTGGCACGTCCTGTTGAGCCATTAAGTAAGTTACACAAACTGCTCATAAAAACATATCCTCCTAGTTACGGATTTTTTGATGCTATGTGTTCACTAGGGTCTTTATGTTGTGCCCAAAAAGAAAAATATAGGAGAATACATACGTATGCATACATATTTATGGATATGTGTATGTATATATGTCTGTGCATGTATCCCTCTATATCTGTGGAAGCAAACTATAACTTATTTTTACATATTTCAAGAATCTATTTTCCTCAATAGCTAACAGAAATCTTTTTTTTTTTTTTCTAAAGGAGGTGCTTGTATTTGCATAGTAAGATTTGTAATTGTCCTGCTGGGAAAGTTAGTAACAATAACTATTTCATCCAATTTCACAATCAGTTCACAAGTGCAGAAGAAAGTGAAGAAGATGACTTTAGGATATTGTCGCGATATGTCAAAAAGTTCCTTGAAACCCGGTGAATTTCTTTTTTGAAATCATACTATGCCAAGACATAACTTGGCAAGTTAGAAATTAATATCAGTAAGGTATGCCTTCATTCTTGAGAACGTGTGGAATATTTGTTAATATATTTCAAAATCCACCATTTGACTTCAATTTTATACAGTCTGTTTTTAACAAGTTGAAATATATTTGTGTGTTGCACATATAACATTACTCAACAGAAGTAATTTCTTGCTGAGAAGTAACTTTTGGCTACTTTTATTTTCTGATGTTAAAGTTTTGAATACTTAACTCAGCTGACCAAGAATGGAGACATTCCCAATTTGAGTAGGAATCGCCTTAAGTTTTTTTCATTAACGGAACAAACCTGGAATTATAGAAAACATGTTGATTCTATAGTGCTAACCATGCTTGAGATCAATGTACAGGAATCCTTACTGCTGATCTTGAGGAACTAACAGGCTTTCCTCTCAGATTCTTACTAGAAATCAAAAAAGCACACAGATGAAGTGTGTATCTTGACTAATACCCTTCACTTGAGCTCACAATATCCTCTTGGGGCTTTAGAGATGATTCAATATCCTAGCACCCATGGGAGACATAGATCAACATCCAGTCCTGTCAGGAAAATGGAGAACAGTTACTCACCATACCTTCACAGACCAAGACTGTTTTTACAATGCCATGTTTTTCTTTTCAGTGCAGTTAAATCAAAGCAACACAATCTCCATAAGATAATATCCCCATGGTAGTTCTCAGGTGAAATGCTTGGAGGAAAGCATGGGCTCTGGCATGCTAGGGAACATTTTTGAACAGGTGAGCATCACTGTTGCTCACCAAAACTAACAAGGTTACTTTAGTAACTTATGCTTTTTCTTCCTGAACTTTTGTCTTGCTCCATTGTGATCTGAGGCTTGTGATCATGGCAGCATGCAGATCTGCATGTCCCCAGCATGCTTCTACTTGCAACCAGCTGCAGATAAGCACAATGCAAAATAATTTTATTAAAAATACATCAACAAGTGATGACAGTAGTTGTCTGCAGCACTTCTGAGCTGCAGGAGTATGGACAGAGACAGATCAAGAGCTGGAATAGCACAAAGACGCAGAATTTCACTATAAAATAAGCATTTGAGAAGGGGTTTCCTAATTCTTCCTGATCTCTGGAAGAGTAGGAAGGAGGGCAGCAGCAGAGGAGGCAAGGAGAAAGAAAAGAGAAGCTGACATGACCAAAGTACCTGGGAATGAGTGACTCTTCAGGAAAGAGGCTGTATACTGTCTGTGGAAGGACCTCATGCATTGCCAAACACTTACCAAGCAGAACTGCCAACAAACACTCAGGTTTGGAAAGCTTTAGAAGCCCTTTTTTCATGTTGGTAAGGAGGAGTTTCTGTGAAGCTGGATGATCAGTTTAAGCTTTTGTGAGAACTGTCCAGCAAAGACAAGAATAAGCTCAAGAGTAGCCTCTTGACTTTTGAAATCAGTGGAAGATCTACCATTGACTTTGTGGCACCAGAACTTCCTTGCAGCTGTTGGAGTTTAAACCTGGGACTCCCATATTACTCTTGTGTGTTTTACCCAGAAGCGAAAGGATTTGAGGCTGACAGAAGTAGATCTCTACTTGTGCTAATTTACAACCCAAAATAGATTTGTGTCTGATTGCTGACATTTACAATTGCTTTTCTTGCTATTTTCTGTATGTATAGGATTCCATCTCTTTCCTTTCCTACTCCTGGCTCTGCTGTAATGCCCTTTTGCCTGGAGGGAGGAAGGGGAACAGATGGCATCCAGCTAGGCAATTAGACAACATAGTAAAAGCAGTAAAGTTCCACATTTAACTTCTCAGGCTATCTCCTCAAGTCATTCCCCTTGTGTCTACCATGCAAAGTTAATGATTATAAAATTATTTCCATCTATCTATCTACAGTCTTAACTGATATTAAAGTGACCAAAGCAATTTTGATTGACATTTGCTGAGGCTCATGAACCAGTTAATTCTGATCAATCATAATTGCCCATATTGCTACAAGCATTATGTACCTCAGCCAGCAAAATAGGCCATTCACCAGCTCCCAAATGTGAACTACTAAATGCTCAGACCTCAGAAGCCTGGAAAGCTAGTTACAAAGCAGTGTGGGCTGAACTCAAAAGAGAAAAATGAAAGGGAAGGGAATTAACAGGAACAAATACAGTGTTCAAAATAAAAAGAATCAAGCTGCTTGCATAGTAAATGAAACATCCTCTGAAACCTCACCACAGCTACACTGGTGCTTGATAATATTCTCTCCACAAAAAGGAAGTAAAGGAAAGATGTTGATTTTCTGGAGTAAATGGTTATCCACTGTGTTAGTGTTACAGAGCAGATTGAAGAAATTATAAAACTAGCGTAAATAATTCTAAGTGTGCAACAGCATACAGCATTGATTTAAATGACCTGGTAATTTGGCACAAACCCAAGGAATCATTCCCTGAGCTGAATTTATGTTGCATTTGTTCAAAAAACAGCCCAAGTCCAGGATAAAGTGAGATGTTTGGAAGTCATTTCACTTCCATTAGAAAACACTGTTAAGTTGTTCTGCTTCTAAACGGCAGAATTACCAGTTCCGGTAAGGTATTTGCTAATCCTGAAGTGTTTCAGGCTTAATCTTAGTTTTCCAGCTGGTTCTGAAGAATGTAATACACTGCCTTGTAAAGGTGTGTAAAATAGATACCCAGCTGTATTATTAAAAACAGCTATTTGAGCAGAACAGCTCCGGTTTTGCTTTGTACCTTTTGCCTTTTAAAAATTTAATTAAAGAATGTCTGGCATTCATAGTGATATCAGAAAAAGGTTTTTGCTTTTTAGTTCTTTTTTTCAGTGGCCAGGCTCAAATTCACACAAAGATGCATATGCTAATGCCATACCCTGAAATGATCTAGGTAAATGCCAAATATTATACCTGAGTTTGTAATGTAGGTTCTATTGACAGCTCTGTCAGCCTTTGAGAGACTCATGCCTTCACATTTTCAGACTGCATTCTCTATGACATTTATAGCTGAAACCCAGGTGGGGCCACTGCACAAAATGCTAAATGTGTTGTGCTCTCAGGAGTTCAGAAGCTGCAGGGGATTTCTGAGCCTTTCACTGGTGTGGCTGTGCAATGGAGGCATTCAGCCTGCTCCAGAGAACAGTTTAGTCAGCTGTGGGCCCATTAGCCACATCTCTTATTCTCACGGGTGGTCACAGAGCCCGTTTTAGCTGCTATAGCTTTTCTCTGAGACTTAAAGGGCAGAAAGGACACAATGACAGTCTCATCTGGTCTCCTGTAGTGTGAGATTTTTCCCAAAGGTATGTTTTCCAGAAAGACAGCCAAAGCAAAATCCATGTGGGTGTGCATTTACCACCTCCACTGTTAGCTGTTTTACTTACCCTTGCTGCTAGGAAGCTGGAAGTCCTTTTCTATGTCATTTCTTTCTCACAATCTGAAGATACACTCTATTCCTTTTCCTGTATTTCCTTTTTATCTATACATTTTGCGATGTATTTCCTCATAGCTAGCTGCATGAAAAGGATTCAGTTACAGCATGCACATTTAGTCAAGAGGTTCAGATATTTACTAATAACCTACCATCATTCTTTATCACTTTATTTTTCTTTTCTTTTTTTTTTTTTTAATATATGTAAGGCTAAGTGGCAAAGGTTTTACGTTGCCACCACACGAATGTACTGTTCAAACACATCTAAAAATTGAAAAAAACTATGATGTTGAAAGATTTGGCTCAAAACCTGTGGAGAACATCTGCTGCTACAAAAGAGGCACTGCTGAACACATCTACTATTAAGCACACTGAATATCCAGCTGAGTGCAGATCACTAAGGAAGTTTCCAGTTCACCATGAGCCAAAATATGTGATGAGATGTAGAGGAATTCAAGGAGAAATTACACTGATTTACAATCAGTGAAGGTATTTGCAGACAGTCTGAGCAAAGATGAATCATGTTGGTCAGAATTCCAGGTTATTTGAATCTTGGGACAAAAAGAAAAATATGTAAGTATTCTGAGAGTAGAAGATGGGATTGGAAACCAGGAGGCCAATGTAAAGAAAATCTGGAAACAAGCAGTCTCTGACTTGTGCTTGTTGTGTGAAGAGTATTAGTTTGTCTTATATGCTACTCCAGCTTTCCTGGATTAGACTATTTCTAAAAAGCACTAGGCTGGTTTTGGACTGATTCTGGCCTTGTACTCAAAAATAAATAAGCATAACAGAAGCACCTAAAAATCAAAAGGTGTTGTCTGGGGAGCACTGACCAGGAGACTGATATTAAAAACGTGGGTGTTTGGCAGTGCTTTGGGAACAGAGGTTGCAGTGTGGATGTCCTGCTTCACTGTTAAGTTCATCACAAAACATGGCAAAGCAGTAACAGAAATAAGGATCTTTCTGTGAGAGACTGACCTTCTCACCACTGAAAGAAATACTTCAGGGCAACCAGAGAGGGAATAGAAATAGACACACAGACCAGCCTCCTCCTTCTCATGATGTGGGGAACAATGATTCTTTTCTTTCCACTGTGCTTGGACCAAGGTTATAAAATAATGAGCATAACAGGAGCAAATATTATAAGCTGCCTTTCCTCCCACCCATCCATGTATAAATTTAAACCAAATAGTAGTAAAACAAACTGGCAGCTGGTGTTTTAAGCTGTCAGCTCCAAAGCCCTCATAAAATAAAACTTTCTATTCTTTCTTCTCTTGAATAGGCACCAATTTTTTGGCTTGTGTGTTTTTCTGTTACATGTTCTTGTTAGCAGACCAATGAAAAACAAAAAAACAGTAGTGAATGGAGCTGAGCAGCAACAGACAACACACCTGGAGTTACACAGACCTTCATTTTCCAAGCTTTTTCCTTTTTCTCTCCTCATCAATGTCTGCATGTAATGGGTGATGTGGCAAACAAAGCAAAGCAAAGGAAAACAAAGCAAAACAAAAACCTCAAAGTGACAGTAAGAGGAAAAAAAATGCTTGGTGCTAAAAGCTGAATGCAAAAGAAC
This sequence comes from Psophia crepitans, assembly GCA_013399095.1. NCBI lineage: Eukaryota > Metazoa > Chordata > Aves > Gruiformes > Psophiidae > Psophia > Psophia crepitans. Next base: position 27,218 of record VWZZ01000849.1, on the reverse strand, counting down.
ATGGTCATCATATCAAAAGTGCCATTATCACTACCAAATTGCAGTATAGTCTGGTCCTTCCAGTCCGGGTCACAGACACAGAAAGTTTAGGAATCTTGAAAAAGCATCAAAACACATCTTGCCCAATCTAATGGTCAGCAAGTCCAAATACATTAGGCGAAAAAATGGGTGAAAAAGAATATATTATCGTATTTTCCAATTTATAAACAGGGAAAAGGGTTACGGGGGAACAGTTTTCAGAATGGCTAAATGGTAATTGGATGCCTAATTGCTGTTTGCAAAATGGAAAAGTCTCCCATAGGAGTATGTCTGGTTTGTACTTTTATATGTGTAGTTATATGACACATCAGATTTGGCAGGGAAACTGGCTCAGATGTACCTGCCAAAAGGGGGGTTATTGTTAACTAGGATCATGTTGTTGTCCTGGTTAATATCATTGCCTAATAAGTAAATGCTTTGGCAAGGCTGACAGACTAACAACTTTCATCCATGGTAAAGAAAAAAAACGGAAGGAATTTTTATGGCCAGCTTTGCTGCCAAAACAAATGTATTATGTAACTTCATGGCAAGTCTCTCAACCTCTAAATTATCCATCCCCTCCCTGGTACTGTCTGGTTTATCTACTGTAAGTTTTACTAATATTGCCTGAAGGAAAATCGATCATTTACGACTATATAGCTAATAAAAGAAAAAAATCTGTAACTATCTCAAACTGTGTGACAGCACTTGGTCAGCTGGGGCTATGCAGAACTGGAATCTGGAGAGTCCCAAAAAAGCCAAGATGTGTGATTAGGTCTTGGTACGTACACTAGATAATGAAAACAACAGTAGCATACTATAGGTAGTAGTAATGAAAAGGGGTTGTATTTGAATACTATCTAGCTGAACACCCTGTCTCAACATGAGCCTATTTCATATGGAAAATCTTTCATGATGTCTTGCTGGTAACAGACACTGAAAGCCTGATAGTTGTTGTAAACAACATCCTTTCCTAAAATTCTCCAGTCCTTGACTTTTCATGATTTTCACTGTCATTTACATTCCTCTGTCACACTTACTCAGCAGTATAAAATGCCTAGTATCAAAGTATCAAGAAAATAAACAATCTTTACTCAGTAAATGAAGTTATATTTACCTCCCTTGCAAAGACATGCATGTTGTTTGGTATATTATCACTTATATGTAAAATGGTTAAAAAAGCAGGTTCATTTCCCTGCTTATCCCAATATCACATAAGAACAGACTTGAGATAAATCAAAATAACTGTGTTTCCTCCTGAAAGACACCTTAATTCTGCTTTGGTTAACTGACTTTGCTAAAAATTAGTTTAAAAGTGTCTCAAGTAGAGATACACAAGTTCTTGAGATCCAACGTATCAACATGATTTTTTTTCTACTGATACAGTAGTAATCAAATGCTAGTGAATGTGATACGAATGCTCTGGACTTAGGTGATTGTGAAAGACTCACAAATCACTGTGTAGAAGTCAGGGTGTATGCAAATTTTAATTACCTGTGGACCAAAGCATTGTACTATGTTTTAATATATACAGTACGTAACATGCATGTATGTAGATATCATATGCTGTGAAGAGGATTAAATTATCGTATTTCCCCACTTACAGAATGTGTTTGCTGTGGCTGTTTCATTGTACTGAAAATGTGTCATACAGTATTTTTTTTAAAGATTTTTATATTATTCCAGACGCTGCCTATTTAAGATAAATGTTGCTGTAATTTGTAATAATGAGACAGCACTGCATTGAATTAGCTGTAATAGAAACTGGAAAAAAGGGAAATTTTTAACATATGAGTTGAAAAAATCAGCTTCGAGATTAAAGAAGGTAGGAGAGGCATGAAAACACGTGCTGCATGCTATCAATAGTCCTCCTAACCCATCATGGCGTAGCTTTCCACCCCAGTTTTCCTATTACCGATGTGTTCTGGTTTTGTCTAGGACAGAGTTGATTTTCATAAGAAGCTGGCACAGGTGAGCGGAGGTGGCTGGGAGTATTCACAGAATCACAGAATCGTAGAGGTTGGAAGGGACCTTGAAAGATCATCTAGTCCAACCCACCCTGCCAAGGCAGGGCCACCTAGAGCACATCACTCAGGAACACATCCAGTCGGGTTTTGAATGTCTTCAGAGAAGGAGACTCCACAACCTCTCTGGGCAGCCTGTGCCAGTGCTCTGTCACCCTCACAGTGAAAAAGTTTTTCCTTATGTCAACCCGGAACCTCCTATGCTCCAGCTTGCACCCGTTGCCCCTTGTCCTATCGCTTAGTGAGACCGAGAAGAGCCTGGTTCCGTCTTCCTGACACTCACCCTTAACATATTTATAAACATTGATGAGGTCACCCCTCAGCCTCCTCTTCTCCAAGCTAAAGAGACCCAGCTCCCTCAGCCTTTCCTCATAAGGGAGATGTTCCACTCCCTTGATCATCTT
>VWZZ01000849.1:0-24320 GCA_013399095.1 Psophia crepitans | reverse complement strand
CAACCCTCTGACTTCTGCCTTCCAACCAGCGCACAATCCACCTCACTACCCGATCATCCAGGCCACACCTCCTCAGCTTGCTCACAAGGATGCCATGGGAGACGGTGTCTGAGTTCAAGATAGACCACATCCACTGCCCTTTCATCATCCATCCACCTGGTTACATCCTCATAGAAGGCTATCAGGTTGGTCAAGCATGACTTTCCCTTGGTAAAACGGTGCTGACTGTTCCCAATAACCTTCTTATCCTTGATGTGCCTGGAGACAGTGCCAAGGACGTGCCATCCATTCCATACCACGTGCCATCATGCTCCCCATAAAAGGGGGCTGGCCAGAGCAGGGCAGGTCAGCACAGCTCCAGGACGGTCTGAGTGTGGACTGAGCATCTGGTCGGTCACTGAGTCAGTAAATTGCCTTGGGTTACCACCTGTTGTGTATATTCTAAGTTCCGTTGTTGTTGTTGTTTCCCTCTCCCTTTGCTGTCCTAGTCCTTATCCCAACCCATGAGCTTTGCCTTTGTCTTCCTATTCTCCTCTGCATCCCTCCGGGGCGGGTGTGAGTGAGGGGCTGTGTGCTGCTCAGCTGCTGGCTGGGGCTGAACCACGGCACAGTGCAACGGCTGTAACTCTGGGCTAGCACCACCCTTTCCTCCATTTAACTAAGTGACTGACCCTTACACATGACGTGGCCTTCACATGCACCTCTCCTCCCTTACTATCACACTGCTCACTAGGACACCTTTGGGAACGTTTTCAGAAAGTATCACAACATTTTGGTGCGCTGGTTAATAAGAAAAACTATGTAACACACCCACATATGCCCCACAACACTGCATATACCTGTGTAAGCATACATCCATATATATGTACATACATGGGTATATAATACAAGTATCCATATATACAGAATACCTCTGTTGACAGATTGATCAGTAGATCAACCAGTTTCTATCTGCAGTGAAACAAATTAGCACACTGCACTCAGAAATCCTAAATTTACATTCCTAATTGGTTTAGAAATTCTGAAAAGGATTTTTTCCCTAGCTCCCTTTTCACTGAGTCAGACATGAAAAAGTAAACCAGAGGTTGCTGATATGCCCCAGAAGGTAGAAGGAGGGTATTCTTAGAAACTACAATTTACCTTTGCTCTTCCAGGAAACAAAGTGAATGCTCTTCAGACAGATGCTATCCAACAAGGCAAAATTCAAATTCTAGGGAAGCTATGCCTTTTTTAATTTCCTGGTTTTCATTATCAGTTTCACAATATGATTATTCATTTCTGGAATGTGGGTGTGGCTGTGTGCACACATGTCTTCCCCAACTACCACTACTGGATAGATGCATTCAACATAGTGTGATTCTAACTGCCTATGAAATGTGAATTGAAAGACTTATTTTCAGTCTAGAAAAGTGAAGTACAAAACATCTAAAAGAAAACACTAGCATTTCTGTTACATCATTGGTACATATCAGTAACCTCTAGATAATTCAGAAAGGTTCCCCAGGGTTTGGTCACATGACCCTGGATGTGATTTTTGATGACGTTGATGTGTTTAGCTTTTCTCTTGTTCCTCTCCTCCCCCTCAGCCTACTGCCAGTTGTCTCTGGGAGAGGATTTAAACACTTGGCATCAGAGGTCTGTATACTAAAAAAAGAACCTATTCTTCCTTAGCAGCTTCAGATTTATTTGAATTCTCTTTGTTCTTGTGTACCTCACTCAAATTCCCACTGCTATACACAAAGTAAAAAGGCAAGATATATTCCCTTGCTCTTGCCTTTTTAGTCCTGTTTTCACCTATGTTCACATGCAGTTTTGGTTACATGCTGGAAAGAAGGTGGAGATGTGTCTACCACCCATTTTCACTTCAGCACATTTTTCTCCATATGACTATTTTCTTCACCCGCATGGGTATTAGGAAGGCTAGATTCTGAATTTCCAAATTACCTGGCTATTATATTCAAACATGCACATCAAGCTGTTTAAAAGAGAATTGGAACAGGATTCTCCACAAGAGCAGGACTGGGTTTTTTTTAGGCCTGTCTGGGACATGTTGCTATACATCTACCACATAAAAAAATCCCTACACCCTCTGTGCTTCTGCAAATGACTTGACTGTCAGAGCTTTATGTACAAGAAAGGTTTATACATTGTGAATTATGATTTGGATGTACTGACTAAGTTCTCTGTGGAAGTTTATAAACATATTTCCACAGAATACCAACCTGAGAGAAACTTCATTATTTTTAAAATTTTTAAATGCTAATTACTAACACAAATATGAAAAGGGGAAGAACACTTTAAATTGCAATAATTGAATGTACATTCAGGTATTGTTGAAAGGCTGCATGCCCTTCTGTTGCCTGTTGATCCATTGACTTGCTGGTATTAACTTACTGTTGCCAAGCTGACTTGCAGAATGCTAATGTTGCCTCTCCTGCTGCTCTCTCCATCTGTTGACTGCCCAGTGTTGCCCTTTTGTTTCATAATCTCCACTTTATTAAATGTTATCTTACTGGGTTATATATGACTGAACCATACTGTAAATGTTCGTTTGTTTTCCACAACTTGTTTGATTCAATACAGCTTTGTTTTCGGGGTTATTCTAATAGATTTTAAAACTGTTTAGAATACAAAACATGAAGGATATGGAATGTGCCTACTGATATATAAATATACATGTATGTATATGTATACATATGTGCATATACAGTTCTTTGAAGAGCTGGGAAGAAGGAAGGAAGGAAGGAAGGAAGGAAGAGAAANAAAGGAAGGAAGGAAGGAAGGAAGGAAGGAAGGAAGGAAGGAAGGAAGGAAGGAAGGAAGACAAACAAAGCATGGAAGAAGGGTGCAAGGAAAGAGGGAGGGAGGTAGAGACTGAAGGAAGGAAAGTCAGAAGAAGGAAGGGTAGGTGATTAAACAGTTTGACAGCCCAGCAATCAAAATATCAGGCCAATTTCAAAACACTAAAACTTTGCCTACTTTCAAAGATAGTTACCAAAACCTCAGTCATTGCAATAGTTTGAACAGATTGACACACACTGTAGTACTCCCTTGTGGCTCACAAACCAGTGCTGTTTCACACTGGGAGGTAAATTCATTCTAGATCTGAGGGCCTCTCCTGTATCTTTAAAAGTACTTGAAAGCCCTCTTTTGCTGTGAACATGGAAGCACAGCATGAAGAAGGAAACATTCTGATGGTAAGAAAGATCCGTGACTACTTGGATTTTCAAGTTAAATTGCCCTCACTGTTTAAAGTATTGGTTTTGATACATAAAGAGACGTTATGTCCTTTAGAATTGAATCCAAACTCCATAAAATATTGAAATACATATCATTCTCCTTTTTAGATTTTGCAGAGCTGACACAATGGGACTACCTCTCCTGTTGCTAGTCAAGACACTGTGGAAGCAGGGCTGTCATGGGGTGGAGAAAATCTGGGACTCAGTGACACCTCATGGAGAGCAGGACTCTGCATATGGAATGCAGTCCCCCAGTGTCTTGAGCAGGATGAGCTGTGTGCAGTGGTGGGGGTGATGGGCCTCTTAACAAGGTAAGGAGTAAGACAGGTCCAGGGTCCATCCAAGCAGAAGCAAAAGGAAATGGAGCCAGAGACAGGGCTGGAGACATGGCTACAGTGGGGGATGAGGGACAGATGAGGAGAGTGGCCTGCGAGCAAACTATCTACAGAGTAGCTAAGGGTAGGTTTGCATGCTTAGGTCTAAGCTTAATGGAGCTCCATGAGCTATGAGTGCATATGGGGTCATCTGTGGGGTTGATCAGGGAAAATAAAGCCAGTAGGTATGCTCAGGACTCTGACAAAGGTGATCAAACAATATCACAGAATCAGAGAATCTCACAATCATAGAATGCTTGAGATTGGAAGGCACCTCTTGAGGTTTATTGGCCCACCCCTCCTGCTCAAGCTAGATCACCTAGAGCAGTTTGCCCAGGACCATGTCTAAAAAACTTTAGAATATCTCCAAGGAGATTCCATATCTTTTTCTGGGGAACCCACGCTGATGCTTGGTCTCTTATAGAGAAAAAGTGAACCTGATGTTCAGAGGGAACCTCTTATGTTTCAGTGTGTACCCATTGTCTTTGGTCCTGTCACTGGACATCACTGACAAGAGCCTGCTTCCATCTTTGCACCCTCCCTTGAGGTATTTGTAGACATTGACAAGATCCCTCTGAGCTTTTTCTTCTCCAGTCTTATCATTCCCAACTCTCCCAGACTTTCATCATATTAGAGACGCTCTAGTCCCTCAGTCATCTGTATGGCCCTTCACAGGACTCTCTACAGTATGACTATGATTGTCTTGTACTGGGGACCCCAGCAAAGGACACAGAATTCCAGGTGTGGCCTCACCAATGCTGCATAGAGGGCAAGGATCACCTCTCTCTACTTGCTGGCCAGACTTCGTCTTATGCAGCTCAGGATACCATTAGCCTTCCTTGTGGCAAGGCCAGATTGCTGCCTCATACAGAATCACAGAATGGCAGGGTTTGGAAGGGACCTCTGGAGATCATCTAGTCCAACTTCCCTTGCTAAAGCAGCATTACCTAGAGCAGGTTGGACAGGATCTCATCCAGGTAGGTTTTGAATATCTCCAGAGAAGGAGGCTCCACAACCTCACTGGGCAGCCTGTTCCAGTGCTCTGTCACTCTCAAAGTGAAGAAGCTTTTCCTCATATTGAGATGGAAATTTCTGTGTTCCAGTTTGTGCCTGTTGCCCTTTGTCCTGTCACTGGACACTGCTGAGAAGAGTCTCGCCCCTTCCTCCAAGCATCCACCTTAGAGATACTTATACATGTTGATGAGATTCCCTCTCAGTATCTCCATGACCAGCCTGTGCCAGTGCTCTGTCACCCTCACAGTGAAAACGTTTTTCCTTATGTTAACCCGGAACCTCCTATACTCTAGCTTGCACCCGTTGCCCCTTGTCCTATCACTTAATGAGACTGCGAAGAGCCTGGCTCCGTCTTCCTGACACTCACCCTTAACATATTTATAAACATTGATGAGGTCACCCCTCAGTCTCCTCTTCTCCAAGCTAAAGAGACCCAGCTCCCTCAGCCAAAAGCATCCACCAAAAGCTTCACCAAAGCATCACCTCATTCAGCAGTAGGCCCATGCTTTCGCTAGTCTTCCTTTTGCTATGGATGTATTTGAAAAAGCTGCTCTTGTTCTTGGCATATTTTTCCAGTTTTAATTCCAAGTGGGCCTTATCCTTCCTTGTTGCATCCCTACATATTCTGACTACATTCCTGTATTCCTCCTAAGTGGCCAGTCCCTTTTTTCACATTCTGTAAACTTCTTGCTTCCCTTTGAGTTTTTCCAGCAGCTCCTTGCTCATCCATGCAACTATCACCATGGTGCCCATCTCTTTGGGGTTTGAGTGGCAAGGTTTTGGTAGTGGGGAGGAGCAGCTACAAGGCTGGTTTCTGCAAGGAATTGCTAGAAGCTTCCTAGGGGAAGTTTCTAGTAACTGACAGAATTGGTATTGATCTGACACAGCCAATACCAGATGGCTCTAAGATGGATCCACTACTAGCCAAGGCCAAGTCAATCAGCGATGGTGGTAGCGCCTCTGTGATAAAATTGTTAAGAAGGAAAAAAAAGAAAAGGAGTGGTAGCTTTTTCAGCCAAAGAAAGGGGGGATAAGATGTGAGGAATTTTGCAGACACGAAGGTCAGGGAAGGAGAGAAGGAGGTGCTCCAGGCACCAAAGCAGAGATTCTCCTGCAGACCATGGATAATACTATCATGAGGCAGGCTGTCACCCTGCATGGAGATCAATGGTGGAGCAGATATCCACCTGTATTCTGTGGAGGACACCTCTTCAGAGCCCAAAGGAGGATGTGACCCTGTGGGAAGCCCACACTGGAGCATGCTCCTGGCAGGACCTGTGGTCCTATGGAGAGAGGAACCCACGGTGGAGGAGGTTTGCTGGCAGAACTTGTGTCCCCTTTGGGGACCCACACTGGAGCAGACAGTTCCTGAAGGACTTTACTCTGCGGAAGAGACCTACGCTGAAGAAGTTCATAGAGAACTCTCCCTCGAGAGGTACCCCATGCTGGAGCAGGAGAAGAATGTGAAGAATCCTTCCCCTGAGGAGGAAGGTGCAGCAGAGAGAACACATGAAGGATTGACTATGACCCCCATTCCTCGTCCCCCTGTGCTGTTGCGGGGGAGTAGATAGAGAAATCGGGAGTGAAGATAAGCTTGGGAAGAAGGGGGGTTGAGGTGAGATATTTTAAGATTTAGTTTTATTTCTCATTGCTCTACTCTGATTTGCTTGGTAATAAATTAGATTATTTTTTTTCAAAGTTGAGTCTGTTCTGCCCATGACGCTAAATGGTGAATGATCTCTCCCCCTCCTCACCTTGACCCACAAGCCTTTCATTACATTTTCTCCCCCCTGTCCAGCTGAGGGGAGGAAGTGATAGGGAGGCTTTGGTGGGCACCTGTCACCCAGCCAAGGTCAACCCATCATACCACCAAGACTCACAGATACTTTTCTGCACCTGGGTGGCCTACAGCATATACAGGTGCTGGGGGTTGTTCCTCCCCAGGTGCAGGACTTTGCACTTCTTGTTGAACCTCATAAGGTTCCTGTCAGCCCATTTTTCCAACCTGTCAATGTCCCTCCAGATATTGGAGGGACATAACCGTCTGGCATATCAGCCGCTATTCACAGTTTTGTGTCATCTGCAAAGTTGCTGATAGGAACACTGTTTCCCCGTGACTCAAACCGTTAATGAAGACGTTGAACAGAATTGGACCCAGTATTGATCCCTGGGGTACCCTGCTAGTTACTGAACTCCAAACAGACTTTATTTCACTGTTCTCCATGATTTGGACCCAGACATTCAATAAGCTTTCAATCCACTTCAATGTCTGTTCATCCAGCCCATATACATCAACAGCTTGTCAATGAGGATTTTCTGGGAGACGTTGTCAAAGGCTTTACTGAAATCTAGGTAGACAATATCTACTGCTCTCCCCTCATCTACCAGGCCCATCATTTCGTCATAGAAGTTTATCAGGTTGGTCAGGCATTAATTTCTATTTGTTTATCCATGCTGACTACTCCTGATGTTTCTTGTTGTTTGTGTGCATATAATAATTTTGATAAAGTAGTTCATAATTTTCATTGGTTTTCTCAAGAATTCTTTAAGAATGATAAGATCCAAAAAATAATGAAAACCAACAAATTTTAAATTGACATTTAAACAAAATTTGAACTACTTTCAAGAGTTGCAGCAATAACACTGAATGATGAATAATGAGTGATAAGAGGTCTTCCTGTTTATCTGTCAGAATGACTATAAAACCACTCTGGACTACTGTGCGTTGTTCTTTTGATCAATCTATTCCAAGTACAGTTAACACTTTCATACTTGAGTTTCAGATAACACCTTTGCAGAATATATAATTGGTTGTCCTTCCACTCAGTTGGAGTGGTGTAGACATGGTTTTCCAGTAACCACAGGAAACAAACTTCAGTTCTGTCAGGACCATAACACTAGAAAAAAATAGGTTGTATAGAATTCTAGTCTGAACTGTGCATGCTCAGTTACTGTAGAATGGATGCAAGAGCAAGAAAGTTTTGAATTTAGCTGGACACATTATAAAAGTAATGGTTGTCTTTCAATTTGTCTTTTATACCTTACATCAAACCATTGTTTGGTTTCAAGGCAAAAATAAAAACCAAAAACACTCTGTCTTGACATTTCCTATGCAATAGCATGGGCAAACAATATAATCAAAATATTAATTCTCTAAACTCCTTATTTGCCTGGACTGAGGTGCATGCATTACTTGTAAATAACTCTTGGAAAAAACCCCAATAAACGTGTGATAAGTTGATTTATTTAGCTATTTAATTTAAAAAGAGCTTGGTTTCTTTGCTAGATTTTAGAAACTGAAGCCACTCAAGCCAGGCTCTCACCTCCCTTTAAGGTTGCGTTTACTGCTGCCTGTCTTGAATGCTTGAATAGATTTTACAGGAATTCTTCTGTGAACGAAATACCATTCCTGTCCCTAATTGGGTGGTGACGCTAATAATTCTTAAAAAATACATTCATACACACCAAAATTAATACATATAGGTAGATTCATAGCTGGGTAACTGGAGAAACAGTTAGCATCCAATTATTTGTATTTGCAAATTAATCATCAAATTTCATACAAGCTTGTTATGAATGTCAAGTACAGGGATATTAAAAGTGTGTCGAGTAAGACTGGATGAGGTTGTTGTTGGATAACTTCCTGTGACAACATATTCTGCCCATATGGGCTGTAGGAACAGCTGCTCTTCCTACATGGGGGTTCTTCTTATGGAGTTAGACGTATAATGTGTTGCTTGAGATGCACATCGTCTCAAAGAATGCAGGATAGCACCGATATCTGGCAAAATACATAGGATATGACTGACTGACTTAAAGCCTGCTGTTGTAGTGATTGCCACATCCACAACCATATAGTGTCTATGGAATATTTCTTATATAGGGCTGTGTCTCATTGCCATCAATGGAACAAAACTGCGTTTGGAACTGTCATTGCTTCCACTGCACTTGTAGAGTCCTGAATACCTAAATGGCACCACACACACACACACACACACGCACACACACAAAATTATTAATCAAAGTAAAATAAGGATCTGTAGCCAGGAGACAAATGGAAAATAGTTTTTTTTTTGTCTCCTCTTCTTTATGAAACTCAAATAGGATACTAATAACCTCCTGCAATGTCCAAAGAACAGTGATGCACCCAACCACTTGCTATCCCATGTGGGTGCATCAGTACCAACAATTTCAGCATTCTCCTTTGTGTTTCACAGCCTGAACTGACAGAAGACTTTGGAAATAAACAATTGAAAAAGACATTCCCTAAAGGTAACTATCAAGTCCAATAAGGCTCAAATAAAATGGCCCAGCTGTCAGAGTAAAATACAGCATATCCACTTAGCTTTTGAAAGGGAAAGGTAATGCTAACCAGTTGTTGGAGACAGCCCAGAGAGGTAGTGTCACAGTGACAGCTGCACAAAAGGATGCACAGCATAGCAGTGTTCAGATGAATGAATGCCAAACAATGTATAATAGCTATATAAGTAATTCTCTATAAAGGACAAAATAAAGAGTAGAAACACACTTTGTTTAGAAGTTATCATTACTGATAGTAACACACACACACAAACAGAAAAAGCATAATTTGGAAGCCGAATGACACACATTTGAAACACAAGCTTTGAAAATGGTCGTAGTTTGAAATGAAGATTACCTCTCCAGAAAGCATTTTAATAAAAACAAGGTCAGAATGTTTGTAAGGATTACTATGTGTCTAGCCCTGGGCAAATGTCAAAAAAAAAAAAAAAAAGTAAAAGATAGAATGGGAAATGCTTGCAGCTCAAGGGCAATTCTAGGTCATCTAAATCACATATGGAGAGCTCGCATGCTTCAGAACAGGAAGAAAAGAAGGATCATTCTTCTACTGCCAGATCCTGGGAGTAAGGCAGGTCATGCTGCATGATGAAATGGTTGTCCAGCCATTTCTGATGGGCTAGATAGGCCATTATCTATTGCGCAGTGTGCCTATGTTGTCTTTGGTCACAGCGGTTTCTGTAACTGGAAGATGTTAGAAGTTTACCTTGGGCTGATTAATTGGATTGTTTCATTTGAATTGGCACCCAGATGTAGTGTTCTTGTTGCTGAAGAAAAGACTTTCAGTGAGAGCAATTACCTGACCTTAAAGGAAACTCAGTGCATTTAAGTCTCAACATACATTACTTGATCTTGGAAATTAGACCAAAGTTATGACTAGAGTCAGTTGATTGTGTAATTCACTGGAAGACAGTGTTCAGCACTTGCTGTGAAAAGAATTCTATCCCCTCAGTCCTTTCTCTTTTCATCTATTTGATGTTACAGGTATGTACCATGAATTTGTTCTGTATGTTCAACTTGTTTATTTTGTAGCAAATGGACCCCAGATATCCAGCCTTTAGCTGGGGCAGAAGGAAAGAACTCTTGCAGGAGTGTCCCAAAAACTGGCTAAGCTGCACATTTCACTCGCTGTTCTTACTCAGTGCAAGGGGATTTTGTTAATTCCAAGAAAAGAAGCTGGAAGGAAAGAGAACAGGAAGCATACACCGTGGAGTGTGTGTGCTTCCAGACCAATGGAGAGGACGGGCTTTACATACCTTGTCAAAATCAGAAAAAAAGGAATGCTGTGAAACCTACCCACCATGCTGTTGTAAGGCAGTGTTTTTCTTGCTCTTCCTGTGGAGACATTTCCTACTTTGTGTGAATTAACAATCATCTGCTCACCCAGCAAGCTTGACTTATCCACCCACACCATGACACCATCCCCTGCTGTGAAGGACTCACCACAACAACTTCATGGGACTAATACTTGTGAAGGAGAGAAAGGGTGGGTGCACCAGAGAGAGGAGACTCTTGTAGTTCAAAGGCTGTGATAGGGTGAGCACTGCAGGTCTAGCATTCCTCTGTATATAAAAAAATTCAGGATAATTCCTGACTCCAGTTCAGCTGATAACTTGAAGCATTATGAATTCAGTTATTTGTCTTGGAACTGGGATACTAATAATGACTTGAACTTTTATTATTCCATTTTTTCTCTAGTATATATTCAAATCAAAATTTGGCTTTGGGATTCTCTGTTGTGCTCTTACTCAACTATTCTGTGTCGAAATGCTATTCATTGACAAGATGGTGGGGTGCATGCCTGATGCTAACATGAGCAGCTACAATTGCTGCCTGCACTCTACCTGATCAGACATCTTATGAGCGATGACCAAATTGACAGGCTTATGGGGCCTAATTGACAGATAGGGTCTTCCTCTGGGATCCATCATTTTTGACTCAAAGCATTATTTCAGAGATCTCAGACATTGGTCTGTTAGGCACTAGCTAAGCAAGAGACTTATCAAGTTATCAAGAATATAACAGTCAAGTACTATCTGACCAAAGAAACTTTATCTGAGCAGCCAAGAGATAGCTGAAAGAAAGTACCTGTTTTCAAAAGAGAGGACATGCTGCCAAACAGCATCTTTCCCTGTAGTGAGAATGCTTGGCTCACATGTGTGTCCTTACTTAAGCCTGATTCAGACCAGAGTCCTCTATATCCTTGCCAAACATCTAATCAGATGGAGGACATTACCAGGATCGTGGAATCTCTCCTGCTTCAGCTGTTCTATTTTATATTAAAAACACTTCCATAAGTCTTTGGAAGAAGAAATCCTTGAATTTTGTCTTCAAGAATTAATTATACACACAGCATAGAAACCCAATGAACAGACCAACAAGTATCCAATATGCCTTCTTAGCCACAGAATTTCAACTTAATTTTCAACTTCAAGAGCTAGTAACCCACTTAAAAACCAAGGAACTATGCCATCGCTTCTGTATTTAGTCAATCTGTTTATTTTTCCTGCCCTCTGATTCATTTGGCTATCATCTATCATCAGTGTGCAGTCCTTTGAGAGCTGCCAGGCTACAATCGTAATTTCATAACTCAAACTTTGCATATACTTATTGCCTGCTACAACCAGAATACTGTATTACCGGTACTGTTGAAAGGGAGGTTTGGATTTTGTTAACAAATCAAAGTAAAAAGTGCTGTAACAAACACATACAGAATGTGGTCAACTATGTGTTAAATCTATGCAACACCATATTTCCCTATCTCTGAATCTCAGCATTAGAGAACAAAGACTCTGTAACTATTTGTAAGCCCCCAAACACCTATTTCCTTTAAAAATATGTCCTCCTTCTCCTCTGTACACTTTACGCTGGCAAGAAAAAAAAACACCTGTCACTGATTTCGCCTATATTCCTCTCAAGCCTGTTGAGTCTATCAAGTGTGAACATCTGGGAATCATCATATTTTCCACTGACCACTGAATCAGCATAAAAGAAGGACATGATGAGCCCCAGCTGTTAAGCCTCCTGCTTAGAGGATTAGAGAAATTAACCCACAGGATGTTTTACTACAGCACCAGGAGTTATATTAAATATATATGTGGCATCTTCTCCACTAGAAACACAGAAGGGAGCTAAGAGAAAGTAAGCAGGGGTGAGCTGTGAGAATGTCATCAGCCCCCACAGACTGGTTATAACAGCAGAAGGACTTTTACCTTCAGACCTTCCCCTAAGAATATAAACTTTCTACCTCTAGTACAAAATGCCATATACAGTCCAGGGGAACATGAATCGAATGAACAGCAGCTGAAACCGCTAGCAAAAACCTTTGAGAACCATGGGCTCTTGTTTGGGTCCTTAACTCGGCTGAGGCATTCACATCGTTTCTCACAGCACTTATACATTTAAGCTTCAAAGCATCAGAGCAAAGAAATCTGTAAAAATAGTATTTGTCAGGCAGCCACATTCATATTTTACTTTGTTCGTACCCTTAAAAGTAAACATGTCGATGCATTGAATAAATAAAAAGAAAAAGTTACCAAAAAACCCGCCAGGAATCGTGAGTGACATTAATGGTCACGCTTATTGCCATTGTTAGCAATGTTAACAGCTTTATAAAGCCTAGAGAGAAAAGGTTGAAATGGTTCAGAAGACTGTAAAAACAATTTACCTACTTAGCCACAAAGTGTCACGCTTAGATCACCCTGACTCCAGACCAAGATGAAATTAGAAATGGAAGTACAGCTATCTTGAGGCAAAATTCATGTGGTTGGTTGTTTTTTTTTTGGTTTTTTTTTCCCCAGCCTTCATGATCATGTAGGCAAGGAAGAATAATAATAATAAAAAAAGATCTCATTACTGACAATGTTGCAGTGGGATTTTCTCCATGATACTTTTGCCTCAAAGCATTTGGGAGAGTGGGCAGATTTAGCTGAACAGCACCTCAAACACACTTCTGGGGGCACATTCCTCACCTCTAGCCATGACCAGGTGTGCAGCCATGAAGTAAAGAAGGTAACCAACTCAGCAGTGCTGAGACAGCCAGCTCCATCCCAGTGGCAAGACCAGGGCTCAAATCAATCAGGGAACAGGACACCTCCCACCGACTATCCAGTGTCTGTTTCTGAGGGATGAGGAGGAAATGCACTACACAAATTGTTAACACTACAGTGGAGCTCCAGGAGGTGCCACTTCGTCTGGGAGAGGTCTCCCAGAGTTACCTGGAACTGTGAAAGGTGACGACTTATTTGATACTTGCCCTGTATTTTTGACGTTCACCTGTCGGAAAATACATTTGTGTATTTCTGCATGGATTGAATGAACTCTATGTGACTCCTTTAAGCAAAAGCCTCTTAACAAGTGTTTGGTAGGGTAAAAGATCTTCATAAGGGAACAGATTGCTAGGACCATGAGGATCTAGACAGTGCAATTTCTAACACTTTGGTGTAAAGGACTTCTGCACGAGTTAGAATCAGGTCCCCTATTTCAGAGAAGCGCCTTTGACAGCAAATCCTGCATGATGGTGTCTTACATGTGTAAAGCAAAAGGTCTATATATAACAGAGAGACAGCTGCATCTTTTTGATCCTGAGTGTGGGATGCACTCAGACGTGCACTGATCATTTCCAGTTTCACTCAATTTTGATCGTGATTCTCTTGCTAACACGTTGATTTCAGAGCTGTGGCTTTTACCCCAGCAATGAATTTTTTAAAAACAGTATTTATCACTAGGTTATTTCCAGCTTGGTGAACAATTGTTCACAACATTCTTTCTTAATCTAGAGCATGGTAATTGTGCTCTTGGCTGCTCTGAGGGCATACTTGATGTTTCTTAAATCATAACCTGATTTTTGCCTCAGTTAAGATAAATATTACTATAATTTCCCTGTTGCAGATGTTTTTGTTTTCCACCAGATACCCAGTGAATAATACAGAGGAGTATTTGTCATCCAGCGTTTTTGAATGCTGCAGAGCAGTGAGTGAGAACCTGTGTTAATCAGAATGTGCACACTGCCACTACACCCTTCTCCTCTTCTAGGCTTTTTTTTTTCTTTCAGACATTTGGTACCTATGTGTTCAGCTGACATCAAATCTGAAAGGAAGATGGTGGACGCAGCTATATCAGGCAGTGACATATTCCTTAGTTGGCAGATGCTGCAGTTTGCTGACTACCTGAATTAAGCTTGGGTACCTTAACACATTTCAAAAGAGACAGCTTTACTGAAAGTGACACACAGCTTATGGACCCAGACCTGTAAGTGTAATTGCCTTTGCTATGTACTTGTACATGTGAATTGCTAGGCATCTGATGCACAAAGCCAAGCAGGACTTGCAATGTCTTTAATATGAGTTAAGGTAGATATTAAATATAGTATGTGGGTAATGAGTCATGTCTTCTTGATTGCGATCAGATATTATAACACCATTCACAGTCATGACTAATGTAGAGTCTGAAACCTGTACAGCCATTCTGGGATTTCTTACACCTAAACTTCAAAATATTCTGCCTATGAGACACAAGGCCCTAATATTATTTCTTAATCCATGTCAAAGACAGTTCATAGACAGTTCAAGACAAATAAGTATTCTCCAGAAGTCCTGGATTATTTATTTACTCTCAGCCTCGCTTGACCCACCTTTCTTTCTGTTTTTTTTTGTTTGGTTGGTTTTTGTTTGTTTGTTTGTTTTGTTTGTTTGTTTGTTTGGTGGTGGTGGTGGTTTTTTTTTGTTGTTTTTTTTTTTTTTTCTTTTTTTTTCCCCCAGGAAGGAATAAAAAGTAGATGGAAAACTGAAATTCAGAACTTAAGCTATTTTATTTTTGAAGCCAGAGAAAATGTGCATTCTTTTTTTCTTTAGAATCACTGTTTGTATTGTAAATATATTCATACCTATATATAACTAAATCCAACATTTTAAAAGCATTCAAGTAATATACATACAGAAAAAACAATCTTCATGTGATTCACAAATAAAATTCTCCATTAATACTATGCATGCAAATGATTCTGTCTGAATGAAAACTGTTTCAAGATGTTCAGTAAAGGTACGATAGAGAAAATAAATGAAATTATCTGCAGGATTGCATAGCTCAGAAATTATAAGAAGCTTTTTTTTTCAATTTGAGTAATTCAATCTTCTTTTGACTTGATCAATTGTAGCAGAAGAATTAAAGTGCCATTAGACTGTTTTTAAACACATCCCAAGAAAGGATTTTTTGCATGTTTTATTTCAAAGATATAGTTCATTACTCATGGATAACAAATATTTGCCTTCTGGCAACAGCAGGCAGGGAGTGTACTAATACTACAATATTTCATCTTTAAAACATGGTTGGAAATAGGAAGGGCTGGGCATGTGCAAAAGGAGATGAAATCAAAGTAAAGCTGAATGAGTTGAAAAAGAGAAAAAATTATGAGGAAAAGGTAAACAATAAAGACCATTTCAAATAGCACATACAATCATACAGACTTAGCTGTTATGTAGAATGCAAACAGAGTATATCTAATCCCAGCTTTTTTAGATTTTGACTTTGTAAGATAGGGTTAGTTAATGTGGTTTGGGAAAATACATGTAGGAAATTTTATAGTTTCTTTTCTCGCTTTCATAATCTCATGTGCCCTATTCTTTTTCCTCCCCCTTCACCAAATAAACACAAAATATTCTAGGAAATCATTTGACTACTGAGCGTATGGATGGGACAAGACAGTTAGCAGAAGATAAATAACAGCTTTTTAAAGATGGATGTGTAGACAATTTGTATTAAGGGCCTGGATTTAGCCTATTTTTCACTGTAACGCTGATATTAAACAGGGTTTGGGGTTTTGTTTGTTTGTTTGCTTGCTTCTGTTGTTTTCCATGGCAAGAGAAAGAGTGGTCTTCCATTCCATGACTACCAGGTGCATGTGAAATTATTATAATTGTCTCATGAAATCTTTTTTCCTTTTTTTTAAACTGTATCATTACCACTGTAGGATATCTTCCAAAATGAACATTTTGCACCTATGTTTTGTGATGATGTCAGTCTGCTCTGAGACATAACCATACCCATGCTGTGAAACAGAGGGCCAAGCAAAACTTACCCCCCTATGCTAAAGCTTGGAGCCTCGGCAAAAGCAAAGATACCGGGTGTAGGTTGTTGAACAACTGGAGAACTGCTTATTCCCAGTGACTTTTCCTAAGCCTATGGACACAAAAGAAAGTATGCAAAAGTTTCATTAGCTCACGCTATAGATATGTTTTTATATGCTACACTTATTGTAGTTTGAAGAAAAGGGATCTGTGGGATTTCTTCTTACGCATTGCAAGCAGCAGTGCATAAATACACAGGAGTTTTGTATTTTGATTTCACTAATAGTCCTTTAAAACTCCATATTTGCAGTCTTTCTCTTTCTTTAGGCTTTTCATTCAAAGCATTTAAGCAAAAAGTAAAACTTTCTGTCACTTATCTGTCAACCCCAGCCTTCCCTCCTCAATGAAGTGATGTGGTTATTACTGCTGCTTTTGCACTGATACATGCTGCTGTCAGCCACGGACTGCCTGGGCAATAGTGCTGCCTAATCACTACTACTAGAGCTGAATCCTTGCTGCAGAAAGCAAGTTCTTCCTCAGATGGAAGGAAAAGCAGCAGATTATTTACCTTTTATCCACAAGGCAGTTATTATGTGCAAGTCCTGGGCACAGAAGGCTGGGTAAAATCAGTTTAATTTAATGAAATGAACAGCAGTTTCATGCACTTCAGAAAATATTTGTCTGGGCTTTGGGGTAGATACCAGATTGTGGATTCTCATCCACACTCCTGTCTTCTTCCACTGCCTCTTACCTTGGATTATTTTTCTACCCAACTAAACTGAGTGTTCTGTAAATGTATATATTATGTACAGTGCCTTAGAAATTTTCACATAACACAAGCTGAGTTTCCCCTTGCAAGAACATGTCTGTTTGAAGTAATGCACAACAGCAAGCATCTGGAATATGGAGGCTAAAAATGCTGCAGGAATTATATTGTGCTTGTGAAATGAAGGACAAACAACAAAAAATACCCACCCCACCCCCAATCTTTCAAACATCAAGCAGTCTGGTTCCAATTTTCTGCATAAAATGGACAGATTTTTTAAAGCATTCATGGTAAGATAAGTGCACACATTTGTGTGTGTCCATTTGTTTAGCTGTATAAAGATCTGCAGCTCTATGCAGATGCAAAGCATATGCACTTTTGCTCAGTCTGAAAAACCTGAGAACCTGCTAATTCTTTTTTATGGATTGAAGACTTGTAGCAAATGAGCAACTATTGCACCAAATCTTGATATCTAAACTCACCCTGTTTAGCTGTAATTTTTATCTGATAAAAGTCCTTATGAAATTGAGTAAAGATTTCAAGATTTGACTCTGTGAATTGGCAAGTATATGAAAAAAAATTCTTCTTCAGTAGCTTCTAAATACTTACTTGCTCAAATATTTGATACATCACAGCAACAGATTCAATGTTTGCCAGTTCTTTTGAATTTCATTATAGTTGTTAATGACTTAACAAAGGTATATAATAGGACTCTGATATCGATTTTCCTAAAATGTTTTAAGACCAAGAATACTTGGTTTATCGTCATTTTTACAATGATTATGAGAGTAAATTATCTAAACTGTAGTGAAATGACTCTGCAGGTCTTGTAGTTTAGACGCATATACTTCCAGAACAGTATTAGTTTTCCCAATACCTTTAAATCTGGTTGATTTTCTATGTTTTATGAACAGAAGACCATAACTATTTAGGGGGACACTTGTTAACAGGAAGTTCCTGAGAAGTGCTCAGTCTGTTTTGTTGTATTTTCCAAAATGTTATTACAAAATACTTACACCGAGATGGGTTCTGAAACTATGAATGGTTACCACCACTGGACTTGGAAATGTTTGGAACTCTGCAAGTAGATCATGGCTGTGGCTGTCCAAGAGACAAAATATCATCAAGCTGCCGAATGTTTATATCCGACCATCTTGAAAACTGTCCTGACTGGAAAAACAGACTTAAGAATCTCTTATTATTGTATTGATGCTCCTGGTCCTATAAGCCCTCTTTCCCAGTCAAGTCCTACAGCAGAGGTCATTGCATGTTAGTCAGACAGAGATCTGACTGCAACTCTTGTGGCAGGATCATGCAAAACCTTCCATGGTTGTTTAGCATTAAGGAGGCAACTAATCTAGCAGTGATGTATCACACCAAGCAACATCTGCCTCAAGTCATTGAAAAGAGATTTAATAGATCCTAAAAATTTCCTAATGCCCCATGTCTAGATATTTATAGCCTTATGAATGACTTCTTTCCTCTTCCTGAAAGATTCAAAGACCCTTGGAGCTCAGTTACGGTCACTACTTCATTACAGTTAATCTCATTCTGAGCAGGGAATAAATAAAACAGCATTTGATTAAGGAAACTGGTAATACAATATTAATAACAGCAAATTCCCACCACAAGTACAGTGCCCAGGGAAAGAATAAGATGCAAAGTGAATGCAAAAAGTTGTTGTTTAAGGATGGGCAGGAAACAATATTAAGAACTAAAACAATGATAGAGAATAGCTGTCTAATACAGATATCGCTGTGAAATGTTTGCTTTAATGAATCAGTATTTAGACACTTGAATACTTTTCTGACACTGTTTTTCAAGACTACTGAGTTCCTGGCATTTTCCAAGGCCAAGAATAGGCCATTTTATTGAGTCTTTTCTTTTGCTCCCCTAAGAGGAGCCAACCTAACTTGGCCCTCTGGTTCTGCAGAACATTTATATTGATGAAGAGATGCAGTCTTAGGAAAGGAGAGGTCAGATCATGGTGCTTATGATCACTGAAAGGAATATCATTAGCAGCAGCATACACAGGAGGGTCTTTCATTGCTGGAGTCTATAATTTCTCTGGCATACTTCAGATCCTCAACATTTCTTTAAAGAAACACTTCACTGAGGTGTGGAGCATCCATCTTTCATGGATTGATAAATGATTACATATTAATAAAAGCAGACCCTACGCAGATTAAGAAGTAATGAAATCAAGTACTCAAGATGCACAGAGGGGATCTGATACTTTGTAAATGGAACTTAACTGGCAGGAGAATTCTCACATATCAGCATTTTCCCCAGAAATTACAGACCCAGGAGGTAAAATTACTTTATGTCTCCTGACTTGTCCTCCTAAGATCTGTGAGTTCATGTCAAAAGGCAGAAGGTGTCAGTGCACAAGTACCTCTCAGGAGCACTGCAGAGTATTACCTACCATAATGGTGCTGGATGCTGCTGAGGAGCAGAGGGGCTGTACATCCCTCAGCTGCAGGCATAATTTTATCTTTTTTTTTGCTGCACAGCTTCTTAGCTCCTCTGCCAGCCTCTTGGATACAGACCTAGAAATCAGGTACTGGAGAGTAGTTTGAGGAAGTTCATCTGCCCATTTTCTTGTCAGACACATCCAGGCACATGAGATGAACTGTGTTACAGCGCGCAGTTGTTGGGCAGTGGCTCGAACCTTCTAGACAGAGTGCCCAAGCAAAGCTGTTTTTAGAAGTGCTGTCATGTGAACAAAAAAAGTGAGCCTGAGACGGGTCACAAACAATGACTCAGATAAGCTGGTCTTGTACCATCTGCCCCTGTGAAGGAGCGGGAGTAGATGTGTGCCTGGTGTAGCAAAGGCTGTCGTTTCTATACTTCATGGCAAGGGCAGATCTGTGCTCCTGTGAAGAGACTCTGCAGACTCCACCAGGTAAATAGGGTGGCTTCATCAGAAATTTGCTGCTGAATAAACCAGCACAAGCTATGCTATTCAGTGCTGGTGCTGCCACCAACTCAACGAAAGACCAACAGTTTTTTTAAAGATAAACTTCTGCAATGATGTTATGGGTGTTCGTTAACTATTTTGTCCGCAAAAAAATGTTCTTTTAAAACAACAAAACAAAACAAAACCAGCCTGGAACTCAGATCTTTCCTTGTTGAATACACTAGATGAAAAGAAAGTATTTGCCAAATACTTAGTACATGTATACATAGTACATGTATATTGGCCATTTGCGGTAGACTAGCTTTAATAGTTACTGTGACTCTAGAGTAATGCCTTCCTCAGCAAAATTGGTTTCCTGTCTCTTTCAGCATTCATAATTTTCTTGAATTTTTCTTGGCTTCAGTTTGAAAATTGTTTGTAGGTTCTTAATTGCAAACCCTACCAGAGGGACAGATCAGAGGAACACAGGATTTGCCAAATGTGATGAATGTCCTGCCTCAGGGAAGGGCCAATACCTGATTTGTTA
Source organism: Psophia crepitans (assembly GCA_013399095.1). Classification (NCBI taxonomy): domain Eukaryota; kingdom Metazoa; phylum Chordata; class Aves; order Gruiformes; family Psophiidae; genus Psophia; species Psophia crepitans. The sequence continues at coordinate 4,100 of VWZZ01000849.1, read as the reverse complement.
AAAGAAGGCCAAAAAGCCTCAAAACACATGCAGTCAGTCATGTAGGAGATCCCAGCAGACTGATGCCTGGAAGCCTAGCTCTAAGTACACGACCTCACTTGAGTACAATTCTACAAATGTTATCACACCCCTGCACTCTCCTGTCATCCTTTTCCCATCAGTCAAATGTATTCTTTTCTGTGTAGATGAGTGGGAAGTGTGAAGCTCAGACTTCATCCTACCTTAGGACCTGATCCAAATGTCAGAGCAGAAGAGCAGGATTTCTCTTGCAGCAAATGAAGACGGATGTGCTTTGCCTTTGTTACTGAGCTGAGCAGAACTCCATTGAGGCATGGAGATCAGTCTGCTGTTGCGACTGTGCCCTCACTCAAGGTGAGACAGTGCTCTTCCCTTCAGCTCTTCACCTAAACTGTAATTTGTATTCACACAGTTGTACACAATTACACAGCCCACAGTGTACCATATTTCATTCTGAACCCCCTCCCAACCCCATTCCCAATCTCTTGGCTGCTCATTGTCAAATACCACTACCTTTGCTATTGCTACAGACCGATGCCTGGCTGCTATATAAAAGGGCTGTCTGTTCTGTGACATGACTCAGTTCCTGACATTTTTCCTCCATCTGTAAAATGGAGCTAATAATACTTTTGTCAACAGCTTGTGCATTTTAATTGCTTAATGTCTGAGAAATGCATTAAGTTTCTGGAGTGCAAAACATATGATAAAGTTTATTTTATTTTTATGTTTTCGATGCTGATGTTTCCTTCAGTGACATCCCCATACCTGGCTCAGTCATCTTAGTTTGGAAGCCAAACAGCTAGAGTGCAAACCTGGAAAATCCTTTTTCTAATTGGTGCACTGTTTATATCATGAGTAATAACTTCTGTGGCTTGGCTGGAAGAAATTAAGAAGGCAATAAAAATGCCAAACAAAGTTGTAATGAATTTAGAAATAATCACTCATAATTTAGAGTTCATCATCCCAAAGTGTTATTTCATTTGATAGGTTTAGGTCATTATAAAGAATGTGCTCCTTCTTGCGTCTGAAACTACATAAAAAGGGACAGTAGTTTATGGCTGCTATATACTTGATGAGATATTAAAATTTTGCAGCACAGCAGAAGATGAGCGGGGGGGTTGGGGAGAGAGAATATCCGTTTGAAGGTTGTATTTCCCCTGGGCTTTTGTGATCTCTGTTCTAAGTAGGCATGAGTCTCTGGCTTTCTTCTCTTCTTTTTTTTTCTTCTTTTCTTTTATAGCTTGCTTTATGTGCCTATGTGTGCTTTGTACATAATTAACTTGGACAATATTATGGAAGATGCAGCTAATTGATTTTTAAACTTCAATTCACACAGACCTCTGTGTAAGATGCTGTCAAGGAAAGGGGTGCACTATGTATCTTTTCACAGGTATCTCTTGCCTATGTTTTCTGTTTCCAAAGCGGTAACAGACCAGTATCCTGTCTGCTAAATACACCTCCTTGGAAAATCCCTCACACTCTGCTAAGATAACACTTACCATAAGAATAAAGCGTCCAGAAGTCAGTCCTTCCCTTCTTTCCTGTTCCTCTTTGTCCCTTCTTTTTCCTATCTCTTCCCCACCAAAGAAAAAGGGGAATAACCCTTTCCCCTTTTTCCCTTTCCTTCTCTTCCAAAATTCTTTATCTTTGCTAATTCTAAACAGGCTGTGGGTATGTTTCAGTAGTCACAGGTTTTAAATATTGCAGTCAAACAGAGCAAAACAAACTCTTCTGAGCCAGCAGGAAGCATGTTTTTCAGCTAATAATTTGTTGTGACTGTCACTCAGGTGCTCCCATTAAAGTGTAACTGCCAAGTGCACTGATTCTGTGTCACAGTTACATAGGGTAGTAGTGTCAGGAAAGATTATTAGGTTTCTTTTAGTTTAAAATTCTTAGGGTTATGTTTTCTAAGCAGTTTGTAACTTTAGAGTTGAAGTACATATTTGAAATTTATTGGATTTTCCCTGCTGGAAAATAATGACTTACTCTTTTTTTTTTTCAGTCGTTTTATGTCCATGAGGGGTTTTGGTTTGGCTTTTTTTTTTTTTTTTCCCCCTCTATGACTCTTCTCCGTTAACTTTCTATTGGTGTTTCAATAGGAAGCCTGTGAACTGATGCACAGCTGTTGTTTTATGAAGACTTCATGTAGATATTGGTCTTCCAAAATCCTTATTTTTAAACCATGTGAAGACTTCTAAGAGGAGCTTATGATTCTGTTACATTCTGCAGGGTGAACACACAGAGACTGTTGAAAGAGTCTCTTACTTTATTAAGGGTTTTGGGCTGGTTCCCGCATAGGTAATCCTGTTGACTCTGTGAGCTCACTTCAAGGGGTAGTTATGAACTTTGGAAAGATTTATTTAAGTTTTGCTTTTGCCACAGGTCCAGCATAATAAAATACAGGTGGACTTGTGGAAAAGTATTCTCTCACACCATTATCAGGTGCTGAAAAGACATCTGGCTCTTCCTTTATAAAAAAAAACCAACAAACAAACCAGTCCACAACTGATTTTAACAGTAGCCACATACAGTCTTAGGTAAGCCCAGAACTTGCACTTCTACTGATCATATAATTGGAGGGTTTTTACCACAAGGATCCTAGGAAATCTTCCTAAGGATTAGGTGCCTGACTGTAACATCACTGCTTAAATCTGTAATTTATTTAGTTTGTCCTCAGCCCAGTTATGAAGCACATTTTCTTTCAGAAGTTGGCCCAATATTTTCCTGTGGTTTACTGAAGCTTAACTGCTGACACTATTAAAAAAGTGTAATCATTTTTCCCCTTTCAATGACAGCAATTTTAGTTTTATGATCTTCCTAAATCCTGTCTCTAAACTTCAAGTAAGTTCAAGATGATGTTCTGCAATGTGGGGAAAGCAAACCACATCATTCTCACCTATGGTTTTCCATTTGATTTCTCTGCTTATTTGAACCTATTTTAAAATCACATACCCTGTCTTATCCTTACCCTGTGCAAGCCACTGCAATCACCTGTTTATTTTCTCCTTGAAAGTCAATTATTTTTCCTACCAGGCAACGCATCTGTGCTAATAGGGACAATTTTTCATAAGTCTTCTGGGCCAAGAAAGCTCAGTGAAATACAGACCAGGCTTAACTTGTTTCAGATGCCATCACAATGTCTTCTCAAAGTATCTTTCCTGACACTCTGAAAACAGTTTTTTGTTCTGACACACATTCATCTCTTTGTCCATCTGCATAGATGTTCTTGCTAAATGTAGGCCATGTGCTCATCTGTCAGCTTTCAACTTTTGTTTATGTCACCATATCTTTTAAGGCTTCTTGGTATCTTCGTCTTCCTTCTTACTTCCCTTTGTAAACCTATGTCTCAGTCTCTGTAGATTTTACCTGCTTCCAGTTTAGTGGAAAACACCGAAAAGATTCCCTTCTCTGTGCCCAGATGGACTCCAAACTTGATATGTCCTAAATTCCATCAGATACTGCAAATAAATGTTGGGGAGCTTTTAGCTTGAAAAAACAAGGCAACAACACCAAACTCAAGCAAATTTATTGAACAAACCTTTCTTGGAATTTCTGTTGTGCCCGCTCAAACCAGATGCTTTCAAATGTGGGGGACCAAGAAGCCCCAGGATGTCAGCTACTGTTGGTATGTACAAATGAAAGACAGCCTTCTCCCCAAAGCTTGCTTCAGGTGGGAGGAAGATGGAATATTATTAGAGGGAATAAGGACATACAGAAAATTCACAGTTTTGTTATAAAAAGATCATATAAAGTTGAGTTCAAAGCTCCGGTTTCATGCAGTGTTGAGACTCAAATTTAATCTGAAAAGCTATAAACCACTTCAAATCTCATCTGTTGGTTAGGTTACAAATCCCACAAGAACTGAAGAAAACAGTCTTCACAGTACACTGTTACACTATTGAGACTCTCTTCTAAACATATCTTTTAAATTTACTTTCCTCTTTAGCTTATGACTGACAAAGTAGAGTCCCTTATTCAGCAGGGACATTATCTGTTAAAGTGACATTATTTATTAGGAATCAGCCCCAGAGATTCACACTTCGGTAAGTACTTACTGAACTCAGTGTCGTGGTTCGGCCCCA